>JABAJZ010000093.1:0-28001 GCA_018857265.1 Termitomyces sp. T32_za158 | reverse complement strand
GAAGCTCGAGGAGCATGAGAAGCATGGGGAGCTCGAAGACGTGAACGAGGCAGAGAAGAAGCGGAGGTTGAAGAAGAGTATCAAGATGAAGAAGCGGATGTTGATGGAGATTGAAGAGGGTGACGGTACGTCCATCGTTTCGTTTCTTTAATTGCCCTGATGGATATTCCTTCGCTACAGGTCCTTCACCTTCGCCGTTCCCCAAGCCGCCGCCTCTAGGAGGAATCGAGAACAAGGAGAACCAAATCCCACCAAGAGCAACGTCCGTTCACCTGCAGTCACCGGCTCGTCGTATACCCTCCCTTCGGAATAAACTCTTAGACGCCGTGACACATCCTAAACCACCCTCGTCGTCGCCTAACCTGTTCAATGAGGGGTCTTTATCACGTTCTCCGCCTCTCCTCAAGGCTCACGGTCCATCCATCTTACGGACTGGGAATTCAGATCCGCCGTCGTCCCCTAGTCCGCGAGATGCGACTGCGGCTTCACCTCACTCTTCGCCGACGGTCGTTGGAACAGTTTCCAAACCTCCGAGTAACAAGTTTCTCAATTCCGTGGGACGAACCAATGCGTCTCTATCCTCACCGAGCGTTCCAAATTCCTCGTCCTTTAGAAAACCACTCGTCCTTGAACCCATTGCCGTCGTCCGTCCTCGGAGCATCACTCCCACTCACGGAAAGCAGGAAAGAGACATCGGGTAGGTCTTTATCTTGTAGTGCGCTTGGATCCCTACATTGACTATGTGTGTGTATAAAGATGGTCCCAACCCCCTCTCGCTAAACAACAGGACACGACGTCGTCGGACACCGAGGAGGACGTACAAGGTACTCTTCCCTTATCCCCGTCGAGACACGAGAAGCACCCTGACCCACCAATGTCCAGTCATCGATGTCGACCCCACCTTGGTTCCAGCTCGGCCCTCATCCCCGCCCCAGGTCGAGCTTACGACACCCTTAATACCCACCTCTCCCGCACCCATCTTGTCATCCGAGACCGAAGCCGACTCACAAAGCCAAAGTACGTTTCTCCGCATCCTGAAATCCTAATCGGTTTGCTGCTAGACAACTGATCCCTATCCCTTATCATAGTGTTCTCACTGCCGTTCTTCGATCCGACGCCCTGTCCTGCGCGCCCGGCTAAGGCTTCTCTACAACCGCTTCAGAGTGCTTCGGTCCCCGCGCAAGTTACGTTTCCGCGCGACCGAAGGGTGGTGTCGAGTACGGATGAGGAGAGTTTGCGGGTGAGGAAGGCGAGGAGAGTTAGTGAGGATTTGATGACGGTAGCGCCCGAGTTGAAATCGACTGTGACGTCGGAAGAGGGGAAGGAGGGGAAAGGCAAGGACAGGGAAGACAGGGAGGAAAAGAGCGCGGAAAGTGATCTTGACGTGGATTTGGATGTGGAGGCACCCTCATCGACACCCGCAAATCCTCCTCCGACAGCTCAGAGACGGGCTGAAGACTACTCTGTTTACAAAGGGCGAGGGAGGTACGGTAAGAACGCCGCGTAAGCTTCTCAGCTTGTCTTACACCTCGTAGTTAGTTACTGAAGGTATCATTCGGCAGACCTAAAGACACCATCAACGCCCAGTTCGAGATCAACCCTTCTCGAAACGGAGGGTTGAATTACAAGTATGATGAAGTTGTGAGAGCGAAGAGGGATAGGAAACAGATGGAGGCGGGTGATTGCGAGTGTTGTCGTGATGTCTGTTTTGGTTTTTGTTCTTTTCCTCGCGAATTGCGAAGCTGATCATATATCATTTAGTATTACGAAGCCGTCGGCCCCCTCCCGAAACGTCTCCAGGCGCCCCTATGGCGTTCTCCCCAGTCTACCCCTGCAAAATCGAGGTCGCGCTTTTGTCCTCGGCATGGATCGGGCTCAGGCTCAGGCTCATCGACATCTATATCCAAATCCAAAACCAGGCCGACAAATTCAACTTCACACTCAGCCCACAGCAGCAGCAGCACACGCGCGCACCAACACGAGAAAGAAAACGAGATTATCTCTCATCGTCAAGCGATTTCGCGGCACCGACATCACTGGGAGCGGCCCAAGACGCCGCCGGGTTACTGGAATATTGGGTTTCCTGATACGCAGGAGACGGAGGAGATTAATGAGATGGCGAGGGAGATGCATAGGCGGAAAAGGGAGGAGGTTGAGAGGGAGGCCGGGGCTGGTAGGGGAAGGGAAGGTGGGGGTGGGCGAGATGGAGAGGGGAGATGGAGACGGAGAGTGTGATTGGATGGATGTATGAGTTAGTGGTGAACCGGTGATACCTTGAGATGGATAAAGGGATTGGCGTACGTGGGTTCTCTGCAGCGACGTGGTCGTCGACCAAGGGAGGCCACGGTGCGCCGCCCCCTGTCGTGCACGGTAGCGAGGGGCCCAGACGACCGCGAGTGATGTTATGCCTTGCATTAGGTAATTTGTACATTTGTATTGTAAGTGAAAGCATTATGATTGGGATGAGATCAGGTTTTGACATCACCTTCACAATCAAGTAGTCGTCTTCATTTGCCATAGTCCTTTGCCGGTTCTTTCAAGGCCGACGAAAACTATCTTATCCTCTAAATAATCTACCTTCTTGATACCCTTCAGCCACTCCTGTCTGTTTCCTTGCGTCCTGCGCTCGAATGCCCTCGCAACCCTCCCTGCAGTCTCCATCTCCGTATTTTGAAAATGCGTTGTACTAATCTGCAATTGGAGCTCCGAAAACATCTGCATGAACACATCCTGGACCGAGACGCCAGTGGGCTGGCTTTGGTGCACGTCGATGTACCACGGTAACAATGGGTGGCATAGTCGCATCTGCTCGACAGGTGGGTCGGTCGCGGGCCGGGTAAAGTGACTGTCGATGTGGATTTGCCGGAGGATGGGGAAGGAGAGAGTTTCTGGGTCTGGGTAAAGGCGCAGGTCGTGGACGCATGGGTCTGAGGAGAAATAGGATAGGGTTGCAAGGATTTTGCGCTGAATTGGATCTTGAAATTCTGCAAACAAGAAGAAACATCGGTGGATGAGCCATGACATCGACCACCACACAGCAGGGGTTTGAAAAGAACACACCGTCAACACTAGTCGTAGGCCTCTGTTCCCCCGGAATAATAGTCCCATAATCCGATCTCCAGTCATTCGGCCATCCCTCCAGATCATTCGGAGTGTATTCCTCAGCGTCCAAGTTATTATGATCTAACTGCCGTCCTTCCTGGGAGGTTTCTTGCTCGGATAGCGTTGATAAACCTTGATCCTCCTCGGCAGCTTGAATGGAGATCGTTATATCATTGATTGGTTCCTGTCTAGTAGATCCCATATCCGGCTGAGCATACAAGCTAGGTACGCGTTCACTATGTCCATCTCCATCATCAGATCCTTCCTCATCTTTACCGCGGCCTCGAGCAGTCCAGGCTCGGGAAAGTGGCAATGGCCATGAAGTCAAGTCAGGCTGCCTGGATGTCGCTAAGGGTATATAAAGAGGTTGCGACTTTGCTTTTTGGATTTCACCATAGGGTGGCACAGGATCGTAAAGATTCATATGCCCAACTCCCGCAGGCACCTTCCCAAATTGACGTGCGAGTTGTTCACCCTGCAGTGCGCCTGAGGGGGGTTTGTATGGTGATGGTTCCAAATCGATAACATAGATATTAAACGAGAGCGACGTTGGTTCTTCGTCTGTCAGTTCTTCGCAGAGTACAGCCTGCGTTCCACAAGGAAGAAAGAGTTTGTGATTCCATAAAGCAATGACTTGCGCGATGACATCTTGAGGTGCAGCATGACCGACTGGCGTTCCACTGAAGTTCCTCTCGAACCATTTGTCCCATGCTCGAGAGGCATCCTTCATGGGTAGTCATGCCGCCATATTCAATCATTGTCGATGCTACGATGAAGTGACAACACGCACCAAAATGAATTCTTCCAAAGTGTTACGTTCTATGTTGAGCCGCGCTTCAAGCATCCAGGACCTGGGGTATCTTATGGGGTCGTTTACACGCAAATCAATGATTTTGGTCGCGTCAAAAGGTATCTCATAAGGCCCCTGTGGCAACAAGACTGGAGCAGCAGGTGGAGATGGTTTGGCTGGGTAATCGGATCTTTGGGGGTCAACTACCGGTGGCATCTGTGAAAATGGAACAATAGATGTCACTCCTTCGGGGCCGTGGGGAACGTCAAATGTGTTCCGTTGAGTCTCTTTCCATTCGGTAACTCTCTTTCTCCAAGCTTTGTCCATTGCATCTCCATACCGGCGAAACTCTCTGATGATCAAGCACAAGTAGATGAGGCCTAGTATGAAAGTAAAAGTGACCGAAAGGCGAGGACCAAGTGCGGTCAGTGGTGCAATTTGAAGTACAGTATCACTGGTTGTCCCAGTACGCCAGAGAAAGGTCATTACGCAGGTCAAGTAGAATATGATAGACCTATGATACGTTGTATGAGAACCTATTGTCTGAATAATGTACACTTTTCTTACCACGATAACCATATGGCAGGCGTTGCAAGTAGTACCCAAACGTTCCACCAAATAAATGTTTGCGTCTTCTGCGCTTCCTGAAGACATAGAACTTGGATAAGTCATGAGACCGGTATGCCCAGATTCCCTGACCTCTGCCCATTCCGCCGCTCTGTGGGTTTTGCGCATTGTATTAAATCTGACGATATAGATACAGCCGTATAGAAGGCTCATTAAGGAACACACGAGCGCCAGAAATGCAAAGTATCGAGTATAAGGGTCAGTAACAGCGCCATCAAGCTGAAGTGTCGTCAAGATTGCACTAATCAACAAAGATGACCAACATTGATAGGCACAATAGATGAAAATGCACTCACGATAATAGCAATACTGAAACGAGGTTTAGAGTTTTCCATTCCTCCATCAGCGAGTCCACGAACTGTTCCCATGATGTTTTGAAACGCGCGACAACCTGGAAATTGAAGGGAGAAGGCGCGGAATAATTCGGGGTTTTCCACGTGCCCAGAATTCTCGTCGCGCTGGGAAATTGGTCTTCAAAGCCATTGGGTGAAGAGATGACCATCCTCTTGATATCCGGCATACTTAACTCGGCATCTTCGAAAATTCGAGCAACACGCGAAAAATATAGTGATGGCAGGGTCAGTAGAAAATACAGGTAGATCTGCCGTGGTAACGTGTCCAAAAGGAAGGCGACAATATAGCTTGACGTAGGCAGAGTGGTAACTCCGTGAGCTCCTGGTGGCATCATTTCATCTATTGTGGGCTGAACTTGCGGTTGCATGATGGGAAGTTTGGATGAGTAGGTAAAGTTGGCAGCGCTTTTTGCAACCGAAGGTACGAACGGATCGATTGCAACGTATCCCGTATTAGACTCCTGTGGAGCCAAGATCTTTTCCGGATGACTTTTCATTTTCGGTGCCTTTGTAGCAGGTATGTTCCAATGGTGATTGGAAGGCAGCGGTGCCGGAGTTGGCGTCCAGGTTTCGTCCATACTCGATTTAAAAGCGGTGGTTTTCTTATAAGGATAGTTTTGGTCATGCATTTCTTGGTCACGATCGGATACAGAGAGCTGGCCGACAGCGGGTGAGCGACTTTCAATCGGATCTGAATTCGGAGTAGCAGTGATTGGTGCAAACGATAGATCGCGCGGAGGCTTTTGCGCAGCCATGGGGGGTCCAACACGAAGATATCCTCCAGCAAGGGTCGCTTAAGCGATGGCGAAATTTTATCAAAGGCGTGACTATCTTTCAGGGGCAATCTTATCAATCTGCACAAAAGCCAGAAAGTAGCCCTACTAGTTCGACCCTCTCATTCTTCGCCGGGACGCTGACTATTGCTGCAATTTGTTCTGATAGAGAAAGAATCAAAAGGGACACGTCCCCTCAAAAACTGACTACTGAAACGCGTTTGAGATGTATTCGCCTTTGGACCATGCAATGTGATAGAGCTCCATTTATTCGTAACTGGTCAAGCTTCAAGTCTAGTGTCAGGTTCCAGAGACTAAAACGTGAGATTGGTATCTGGCCAGTGTGTGACTGTTTTTGTGTTGCGTGGATGCTCTTCACCTACGTACTGACTAGTCATTTGCTTATAATCTAGTTAAGCTCTTATCTGTACGGCATGAAGCACAGTCAACGGCCCGAGCCTCGTTTCCCGAATCTCACACGAAATAGTCATGCGAGGATCGCTCGTCAAAGGACAGTCTGAAATAGATTGCCAACGCCAACTCCTGGCTTCATTCGCATGCTGCCACAAAGCCTCAGTCATCCGAGTGTCCTGACACGTGTAGAGACGCCTAATATATATCACCTCACGCAGCATAGAGCTCTCACCGTGTGCCTCTCGATCCTTCCCTCATACTACTCGCCCATCTTGCCATTTCCTTCATGACGGAATCAAACCGCAACTCTTTAATGCTGGCCGGGGATGCAATTAGGCGGTCTATGACCCGTAACTCACACTATAGCCATGCCAGTACACACTCGTGGGTTGTATCCAATCAACAGAACCCCCCTCCTCCCCCTCCCGATGAACCCTTATCCCCACCAGCCCAGACACCTCGTCCGACAGCTGATCAATTGGCATCCCCTGGGAGGACACTTCGCCCTTTGCCTGACCCACACCTGCAGGCACACCATCGTCAGCTTCACACTAACAATGTTGATCATATTCCCGCGACTCCCGAAGATGAAGAAGAATGGATGAATATCGATGGTGCAAACCCAGGAAGAGAGCGCGGTTTCGTTGGAGGCTTCGTGAGTGGCTTGAGACGCCTTCCGAAAGTCGTTCTCAAGTACCGCAATTTTGGTGACAAGAGAAAGTACTTCAGACGGGATATCTATGGCAGTGGAGGCACTCTTACAAATGGCACTTTCACGAACGGTACAGATACAGTAAACACTCTTCCGCTGTACGCCTCAAATCCTTCCACTCCCATAGCAGTCTCGTCGACGCGATTCATGGAGGCACTCGAGATGCCTGTTCCCCACCCTCCAGAGGCACCTACTCCTCTAATACCAGCCACTTCTCTCAGTCAGCGCCGACACCACCCCAGCTTTCGTATTTCACCCCCATCGGCTGATGATCACCAGCACGCCGTAGAACCTCCTGTCGCCCCAGCGCATCCTAGTACTCCTGCAGAAATACCTGGCCGTAGTTCCAATGCAGTGACAATCTATAATATCCCTGAACAGGAAGACTACCAGACAGAAGAACCGGCCCTACCTCTTCCAGCAGCAACACCGAATAGGCTTTCAAACAGTCAGAGTCAAAATCCGCGATCTCCTGCGGCTTCTATCCCGGCAGACGGTCACACCCCCGGAAGCCCAGTTTTCGTTCCCCCCCAACCCACACCGGATTACCGCAAGATGACCATATCTCCATCTCCACATCCCACAGGGATGGTGTCCGCAGCGCCGCACCCAGAGCCTTCATTCTCCTCTCAGCTCAGCCCAATGAAGAGTTTCCTCATCAAGTTGTATCGTCTCCCATGGATTGCGCCGGAAAGAGTGACTGAGGACTATCAACCCGGTGGGCGTGACGCGAGATACCGTATCACTGGTGGCGTCAAGAGACCCATGTCCTCATGGTACAAGGGCACACCAGGCGTGGTCCTCTCTGTAAAAAATGGAAGTGGTGAAGCAGACTTGTTGAGTTCAAGTAGCGATTCCATGCGTGCGAGCACAAGGGCCAGTACATGTACCTCCTCTACACCTCTATCATCACCTGGTCCCCGCGTCCGTAATCGATCGTCTGATCACCACCGGACTCACCACCGAGAGCCCCGTCGTCGTACACACCATGATAACGATTCAAGCCGTAATCGAGGAAGATCTCACCGTCACCGGGACACAGTAGTCTCCGCAACAACCGACTATCAGTCGCGGACGAACAGTCCCATGATTCCCACTGTATATCCCTATCCCTATCCCTTCCCAATCCCATACCCTACATTTTCGGCACCGGCACCGGCACCGGCGCCACCACCTCAGCGCACACAATCTCAGTCTGCGCCCCGTGGCCCACGACCTCATCGAACTCCAACGTACCCTCATGGATATGTGCCGTATCACCCACCGCAGCCGCACCCCCCAGTGTTTCTCGTGCCCTCTCCAGCGCAGAGCGCGAGCTCGGTCGATCATTCCCATGCGCAAACACAGGTTGTGTCTTCGATGTACGTACCAGTGTCCCTTGTGCCTGGAGCCTTTCCTCAGGAAACGACACAACAAGTTGCGTCTCCCCCTGCCGCCACAGTCCCGGCCTCCGCAGTCCCAACCTCTCATGCAACTGATGGAGTACTTGATTAACAAGGTACAACTTACGTTACAACAGGCCTTTGTAACGTTCATCACTCATAACCATCTATGTGTAATCAGAGGCTTGGGCGATTTTGTATATGAGCTTGATTCCGCTAGCATATCATACAATTGTTATTCCATAGGAAAGCAAATATCGCATCATGACGGATCCCGCATATCGACATTACAATGCAATGAATGTTATCTGGAACATTGCATACCAAGACCCACAAACGACAGTAAAACAAAAAGACTAGAGAGCAGCGAGGATTTCAATCCATTTGCTAGCATCAGACCACAGCACCAAAGGCCCGTGTCCAACAGCGCAGCAAAAAGAAAGAGGGGAAGATCCCCCGACGACGCAAGCCAATAGTGCAGCAGCAAGGTCATCATGCCTCCGTGTTGCAAGCAGAGCACAGAGGACGAGGGCGGCAAAAATTAGATAACCAATAATGGAGGCGGTGCCTCCATAATAGTGGTTAAACTATTAAGAACAGATACTACACTTGATCTAAGCCAAAAGGCCAGAGTGGTAAGGAATCAAGCTGTCGAGCGCGCGCTTATATAGGATTTCGATGCAAATGCACGGACCATCTGAATTCGGTCACGGGTCACGGGACTTCTGCATGAAGGTGTGTCGTCCTTGAATTATTCAAGAGGGAATGAGTAAAGATTATCGATAGAGCTGTACATGTACTATGATAATAATACCCGCGGTGCAACATCTTGCCGCACTGCAGCCCAATTGTCGCATGTGGACTTTGACGAAATTTTCAATATACGCATGTTTCCTAATGCGACCTATCAGACTCCTGATGTTACACATCTAGAGAGCATTCTTTGATTCTCACCTCTTCTTTTTTCTTCTCTTTCTTTCTTTAAAATAGGCTCAGTGAAGTGGGAATTAAACATATAGTACCACACATGTAATCATAATTCATGCTCCATTAATAAAGGACATAAAAAGGCAATCAACCAAAAGTGGTCTTCGAGCTCGAACATCTATCTATCCCCTACCCAGACTTCCTCCAAATGTCTCCGCACCAGATGCTCATCTGACAACCATAACAATATAAAATAGAAACGTCTGTTCCCATGTCAAAAAACGAACCTCCCCCCACTTCCTCTGCCTGACGCATCTAGCGGCGGATCCAACTCGTCCAAATCAACACCCCCGCTGTACATATCCATCCTCCCAACGACCTCAGTCTCCTCCTGGCGCGCAAGCAACCCATGCGGCCTCACAACCCACGCATCATGCCCATCACTACGATCGCTTGTCCCCCCGAGTCCTCGTTCTCTACCCGCGTCTGAGTCTTGCCGCGGGGCAGTCCCGTTATCCCTTTCTACCTCTCTTGTCCACTCCCGCTCCCGTTCTCGTTCCCGCTCTCGACGACCGCGACCACTCACCGACCAATCCCCCCTCTGGCTTTGGTTCTGACTCTGGCTGTCATTTCTCTCCCTTCTGCGACCCGACCCAGACCCAGAAGGGGACCCGAGCCCCTGAAGACTCCTCAAAAACTCCTGATTCATCTTCGAAAGACGCGCGTCAACCTCGGCCTCGGTCGTTAGCACCAATCCACCCGGCGGCGACTGTGGGAGAGCCGGCAGAGCCGGGATGCGCGGGGAAACCCGCTGCGAAGTCTCAGCCTCAGACCCACCCGAGGTCGGACTGGACGAAATCAAACCAACACCGATATCAAACACACCCGTGCGTTGCTGCTGCTGCTGGTCCACGACGGATCCAGCACCTGACGGCGCACTGCCGCTCCCACTACCAGGCGTCCTTGACCGCCCCAGAAGAGGCTTACGCATCTCGATATCCTGCATGAAGAGCGAGATGTCCTCGTCATCCGTCCTGACCTGGTTGCCGATCGACGACCGGCCTCGCGGGATGGGGTATAGCGGCGACGACGGTGACTGCGCCTGCACCTGGGTCTGCGGAGGCACATTGCGTGGAAAACCCGACGACGAAGGCGAGGGCAAGGGCGGAGAGTGCGTCGTCTGTGGGGAGTGCGGATGCATGGGGGAGGGACGCGCTTGAGATGGTGATGAGGCCGAAGGTGAGGGCAGGGGCGGTGTGGGTGCGTAGCGGTGGCCGAACGAGCTGGAGTAGCGCTTGCGCATGCCACAGCCGGACGTGCTAGCGCTCGTGCTGGTGCTGATCGTGGGGTCCTCGGGGCTGTCGTGGTCGCGGAAAGAAGGTGTGGGACTGGGACGGGGCAGGGAGGCCTGCCGCACGTGGAGGGGTATGGGTCCAGTGCGCTGCGATGGCAACGGCACATGGGAGTAGGAGGGTGATTGTGAGACGGGGATGTCGGGGGTGGGTGGGAGGCTTGCAACGCGCTCGCGTTCACGCTCGTGTTGGGAGATGCGGACTGAGAGGCTCGAGGGGTGGCCTGAGCCGGAGCCGGAGCCAAGGCTAGAGGAGGGGAATGCGGTCGAAGAGACGGTGTTGGATTTGAAGGGGAAGGGGTATCGTGGACGTGGCTGTACGTCCTGGCCCGCGGCTGGATTGTAGAATGAGTTGGAGGGAGAAAGAGAGGAAGTGGATGAATCGGCCTGCTTGAGAATCTGGGCACGTGGTGGTGTGCCGGTGCTCAGCGTGGCGGCGGTGATGGACTGCTTTCCCAGCGACGATCTCGGAAGAGACGAGGGCTGCCGTGGAGGTGAGGGCGATGAAGAAGCTGTGGGAGCCTTGGCAAGGGTCGGCGTGAAGGGGCGTTGGTCTTGCGAGAGGAATCGCGACGAGAGGAGTGACTCGAGTTCGTCGAGCTGGAACGTCGGATGAGAGAGATATGTCGTTGAAAGTGCAAAAGAACCCATAGGATGGCGTAGTGGGGGAAACGTATACGTCTTTGATTCCGCGTCTACAATAAATAAGTAATTGTCTTGGGAAAGATCGGAAATGACTCACTAGTGAGAGAAAGGATATCAGGGTCATTTCTAGAGCCTACTCTGAGGGTGATACCAAGGCTCGCTGTTCGTCTTCGTAGGCGTTTATGCAGCTTCCACGCCGGCAGTACTCTCAATAGGGTAAATAAACTGCGAAACAGGGATATGCCGTGCTTGTAAGTCGTTGGAAGCTGTACGTCTGCTTCACCAGGGATGAAGTCAAGGACAAATGTCTCGAGCAGCACAAAGCGCGGCGTTGGGTGGATGCGCACCCGAGACGATTCGGGTGGCACATGCACAAGCACCTGGTTGTTTGCGAGTTCAGGCACTGTCAGGAGCACCTGGACCTCGAGAGGCGGCGGTGCGACAGTCAATACCGACTTGTAGGGCTCGCGATCCTCTTTAGTAAATAAATCAGAGTCTGGAGTGTCGAGATTGAACTACTAATTTATCAGATTGAAAAGTAATATTGTATGAATGAACGGACCCATCTATTGAGCTTGCCCGGTGAGGGGTTTGTGGTGCGTGCGTGGCTGACTACATAGAAGAGCTTTGTGTAGAAGTGGAACGCAATCTGGTCCGCCCGCTGAGCGTCAGACGAGCTCATGGTCGCAGAACTCGCGGGACTGATCCCACTCGAGCTGCTGCTACTCATGTTGTCTTGTCGTGCTCATGGCAGCCTAAAGAGGGTTGTCTCCATTAGGTAAACATTGCCGTGGTTCTAAATGCACTGCCACTTGCTCATTCTGGGCGATTCTTATCAGACTTCACATGCACATACGGAACTCTTGCGTAACATGTATGTCCATGGCAGCCGCTTGAATTGCAATGCGATTCTGCAAGGATGTTTCCGGAAAAGGTGTCGCCACCGGCCATTCCGGATGTCAATTTCAGCTGAAACTTTAAAATGCCGGAGGACGAGATAAGGCTGAGAACACTCAAAGAATTTGTGATTACTCGTAATACAAGCAAGGAAGACGTTTCAGCGATAACTCGTAGATAACAGACCAACACGTACAAGCCTGGAAAGGAAAGTTTGTATATTGCGATTGACAGCAGCCCACAAATATCGATAGAGCACAGTAAGCATCACACGTTAATCCGCCTGTCATAGTTGGATTAGTTGTTCCTTTCTCGGACCTTATCTTACCTACATGATCAGCAACTTGCTTATGAGTTGTTGACACCGGCTTATTTAGACTGCATGATCACTGAGGCTTTTTGAGCATATGGATATGAAGACAAGAAAGCTCTTGGACAATAGTAACATAGTAAAATAGTAACATGTACAAGTATTCAGATAAGGTACGTAATTACAAGTCCCATTTGATAATGAGATGTAAAGAGAAGTTGTCCAGAAAGAGAGTACTATCAGATCCGTCTGATAGACGGTTGCGATCACACTGCGCCAGATGCACCAAAGTGCGCAATCATGAAAAATAAGAGCAATGCTTACCGTGGCACCACTTTACATCACGCAAAGCAAGATCAAGGTGACTACTGTTTGCACTCCGTCCTTTTCTATGACTATTGGGGATCCAGCTCCGAAGAGCGCGATCATCATCCTAAAGTAACCGACACTGCCCGCAGGCACCTCACAAAAATTGGGAGGGGCGGGTAGAGGTCCAGCGAGCAGAACGGCATCCAGGAGCGCTCTGTCAGTCATTTCTATGGCGCGGTCTCTGTCGTCTGGCCACCGGCGCTCGTCCTCTCAATCAACGTGGGCCTATATGCGCGGCACCGAGAACTGCTCTGTAGACACGAGGGCACCGTGCACCAGCTGTGTCCGGTGGCGGTGGCGCTCCCAACTTTGTCAACACCCGCCACGACGCAGGCGAGGTCGCCTTCGTCCGCATATAGTTCGTCTATCAAGCCCAGACAGTAGGCTGGAATGTGCCATCATCAGACAGCCCAGAGAAGGTTCCCATCGTCCTAGATCGCATTCACGAAGTTATGATGGGTCCACGCAGTGAATATGTGAATTTAGATGATGAACAACTGAACCAGATATGACTTTCTCTGCACGCTTGTTGGCGGTTGTGATGCAGCAAGTTTTGATTCACAGTCACACTCATGTCACGCGTCAAATTACTTCTCCTCCCCGTGCCTCCTGTGTGACAGTGTCATTTGCGATTAGAATTTCTTCATCTCAGCGGGACACCCAGCAATGCAGTACATTCCTCAACGCTGCACCTATACGAAATGAAACGTGCCAGTTTGATTAGGAACTCGGGAAGACCAATGAACCTTGAGGAGAGTCCGAGTGGGAACAAAAGAGTTCAGCCGAGTTTCCTGGCGAAGATGTTGACTGTGAGTGAAAAGGATAGAGTCATGGACTGTGATTATCATCACCTTTTTGACTGTAGTTAATCCATTCTTTTGGTAGCCATACCCCGTTCCCGCAGCTACGGCTTTTGCTAAAACAAACAGATTTATCGATGTTGAAAAGTTGTAGAATGAGCCTTCATTCATATCGGAGACTCCAGTATCTTCTCGTTACTTGTCCGATTCAATTAAGGCTTGATGTTGGAGCTCCTACCTTTGCAAACTTCGATGTGTACCTTCTCGATATTGGGGTATTTTCTCCTTGGATAGCAACACTGCCCCTCGTGCGCGGCTGCTGGAATCCACTCTTCATTTCTATTAGTGTGTTTTTCACTCAGCGAGACCATTCACTTTCGCGCTCGATGAATCAGTTATCGGCACTCGTGGACCTAATCTCTTGAATGCTTCTTTGTAATCCATTTAAAGATCTTCATTAGTTAAACCCCGTTACGAAACACCTGGTACTCACATGCACTCCTTGTCAGATGAAAGATGCCTCACATAGTTCTCCTTTTCTTTGGTACGTATACTGATATCTCGCGAATTTAGTTGAGCTGATCTCTCCTGCATAATCCTTCCCCTGCTCCATGCGTTCTGATATCAATACTTCGTAGACGAAGGAAAACTCGTGAAACCAGATGCCTCTCCTCTAGTTATCAACGAGATCAGAGGTTCTCATTTTCCGTCTCCATTTCGGAATTTTGCCCCGTATCCCACTAGTCCTACCACGGGTCAGCGACGGGGTGAAGGTATTTCGTGACGAGGACTCTGTAAGCGCAAGTCATGCATAATCAGTTTGCTGGATCTTGTTATGTTCATGCCTTTCTTACAGAAACCCCAGACAAGAAGCATTGCGAAGTACGAATCCACTGCATCCGAGCTGAGAGTTTGGATGATCATGCTGTCTGGTAAAAGAACTGTTGAAGCAAATGTAGACGGCCTGATTAAAACAGATCCTGCCGATTAATGTGTTTGAGGCATACCGTGTTCAGACTGCTGAATTTGCTAATCAATTAAAGATAGAGTGTCAATAGCAAGATTGCGACGACCGATTTCAGCTGTGAAATTGCACAACCAACAAAGTTCTCGCTGGCCGGAACGAATTTCTTGATAATGCCACAATTGACTTCAACCTGGACATTCAGCTGACTGCTTCGGAGTTATCCGTTGTATTTTTGTGGTCGGCATCCGTAAATGCGATGAAGTTTCTTCGGCGAGGGAGAGACAGCACTTACATGGGTGGCTCGTGACTGGCCTATCAGGCTGCTTGTGATATCAGAAACCCTTAACATATTTATAAGGGAAGATGCGACTCCACCGGTGCAATTGTTTTCTCTCACTATCTTCCATCTTGTTCGCAGTTTGTCGCTCTATTGCTCGTTGATTATGTCCACTACCCAGAACAACAAGCCTTCTTCAAAGATGCAACGGTTCATTCAAAGGACTTGCTCAGTGTTTTGTAAAGGTCGTACTTCATTAGCTGTGGTCAATGCCTTCGGCTCGTCCCCTCCTGTTTCTCTCGGGGCGGGCTCGGGCTCTTTGACTGTGAACGCTTCGGGAAATGTCTCCCCAAGCCAGCCTTCACCCATCCAGGACTCTACAGGCGTTGGTGAGTGCGTCCATTATCTTAGCCAATCACTTAAATTTAGAAATCGGCTCCCATTGATGTTTCCCCGTTGTTCGCTTTGTCGAATGCAGGAGAAAGTGCCGTATCCGGTGAGAACTATTGATCTTCTATGCTTTCCAAGGTCACACTCTCCAGAAACTACTCTTGGACATGATTCACAACTTGATGTCTCTTTAACTCCCAACAATGGTATTTGTAAATAATCAAACCAATGACTTGAGGGACTGAATAGAATGATCTGTCACAGCTCAGGCTACTACTTCCATGTGTCTAACAACTGCTTCTTGGCACACAAGAGATGAGCATGCACTTGGTGAGTGTTCTTCAACCTTGATTTTGCTCAGATATGAATACTTCAAAGGCACTACTGCTGTAGCTCAGATGGATTTAACTACAACTCATATTACAGCAGGTACTGGTAAGTGATTGAGGTGTAAACAGTTGTATTCACTGCTTTACAAGTGAAAGAACCTACCTCCATACACCCACTTGCATCTTCCTTAAATGCTGCAGGTAATACTACACTAGGTGATTAGTTCTATGCTATCTATTTATTGAGGCTTCAACACTTCTTAAAGGGACCACAGCCAATGCAGAAACAGCTATTCTTGGTAAGTTACTATCAGCTGTTTCATAGGTTTCTTCCAACAGTTATCTTTTCAGAGTCAAATATCAAAGATAAATTTAAAACAGTGTGGTGTGGTGTTGAGCTTTTTTTCAATAAAGCAGAGAAAATTGTGGCTGGAACTCCTCTTCAAATTCCTGTCAACATAGTTGATACTCTCATTGGGCTAAAAAATGTGGGTTATCTTTCTTTTTTTGTAAAATATCAGCTAGATGTTTATTATAGGCTGTTGGTGATGTTAACAATGAATTGGATGCTTTGATGAACAGAATCAACAATCATCTGGTTGCTCTGTATGAGACACTCATCTACAATGATGACACAGACTTGAAGAATATAGTTGAAGGCTTTTCTGGGTATGTGTAGTGGTAGGTTTGATATATCAAAGCTCATCCTTATACAGCAAAATTTTGAAAAAATTGAATGAAGTTTATGAAATGTCAAAAAAATCAACATGGAAGAAACTCTTAGAGATTGAAAAGTACAAGTCAAACATAAATAATATCTTCAAAGATATTGATGAAGAAATCAAGAATTTTCAGGTATAGTTAATCATATATGTGATTAAAAGTTTATAGTAAATGTTTAGATGAGGCTTGCTCTTCAAATTGATCAAAATACATATAAATTGCAATCATCACTGAGTGTAAGTCACAGAAAAAGACTTGAATCAAGCTATCAACTCATATAATACTAGCAATTGCAACTAGATGGCTGGCCTTATGCTAGCAAAGCTATATATGATGCTCATCCTGATGATGTGCAAACATTATCTCGCCAGCCTTGCACACAAGGAACACGTGTTGCAATTCTTGAACAAATTTCCAACTGGGCTCAAGATGTTTCAGCTAATAGTTCACAAGTCTTTTGGTTGACTGGTCATGCAGGATCAGGAAAGTCCACTATTGCTTATACTATAGCTCAAGACTTTGAACAAGGTAATGGTGTATTACCAACCTTGCAAGCCAGCTTTTTCTGCTCTCGGCAATTTGAAGAAACAAGACACCAAAAAAATATTATTCCTACACTTGTTTATCAGCTTGCTTGTCACTCAAAGCTCTTTGCAAAAGCTTTGCTAGCTACAAATAGAAATTCAGCCAACAAACAATTGAAAAAACAGATGCAGGATCTTTTAATAGATCCTTGGAACAAAGCTCATTCTGATTCCTCTATAAATCTGCCTCCATTTCTTATTGTCATTGATGCATTGGATGAAATTGACAGAAAAGGAGGGTTAGAATTTTTACAAGAATTGTTTAAAGCTATTGAAAAGGGGTATCTGCATAGTTTTAAGTTTTTGATCACAAGTCGACCAAGTCCTGAGCTTGTAGCATTGTGCAAATCTGTTTCATCTGTCTTTGTCTTTCATCTCCAAGATGTTTCTTTTGAAGATGCTGATACAGACATTATGACATATTTAAATGTTGCACTTCCAGTCTTCCAGAATCAACCTGAGCTTAGAAAGCTTGGGAACAGAGCAAATGGTCTCTTTATTTATGCTTCAACTGCTGTGAAGTATATATTATTAGGTACTTCAGGGGAACAGTATATCCTAATGAAAAAATTACTGAACTCTACAAATAATACAAACACCTCAGATCTCCCTGGTGCAACAGTGTTGATTAATAGTTTATATAATCAAATCTTATCTGAAACATTTAGTGGAATTGACAGAATTCTTATTGCTGATCGCTTAGAAATCTTACATACTATTATTTGTGTAGAAAAACATATATCCACTTCTGTTGCTGCAGGACTTCATTCTAATACTCAAGATGTAGAAGATATAAGGCAGCGAGCTGCTGATCTTGTTAAAAAGCTCCATGCTGTCCTCTACCTCAAAGATGATCTTATTTTCTGGTACCATGCTTCTTTTCCAGACTTTATTTTAGACCAGATGCAATCATCTAAAATAACACTAACATCATTATATGAACCTTCTAGTTATGTTCTGGATATGTCCTGTAATGCAGCATCTCATCATGCACTTCTTGCTACTCACTGCTTTAACATAATGACAAGAAATCTTCACTTTGATATATGCAGCATGCCTTCATCATTTCTTTTAGATACAGAAGTGGTCAATCTTGATATTTGTGTTAAAGATAGAATTTCAGAAGTACTTCAATATGCTTGTCAGCATTGGGCTGGACACATGGTTAAGGCTGCAGCTGACAAGTACCAAGCTCTTCAGTCTCAGATAAAACAGTTCCTTTGTATACAAGTGCTTTTCTGGATAGAAGCTATGAACTTGCTCAAATTATCAAGACAATGTTATATCATGCTTCAACAAGTTTGTGAAAGCATAAGAAAGGTGAGAAATTTCAAAGAAAAAATATTTTACAGCTAATTTTATACAAACAGAACAATGATAATAATTCACACCTCATACAAAATCTCAATGAGGTTGCTAATTTTACTGCCTACTTTACTACAAGTCCAACAGCCTTGTCAACACCACATTTATACATCTCAGCCTTGGCAACATGGCTTGTAGATAGCACATTATCAGAAGGATGGAGAAAGAATTTCCCTGGAATTCCATATATTACTGGTAATAAACAAATTACACTGTCAAGGATCAACATATTAGAAACAGATGAAGTAAAATGTGTTACATTCTCACTTGATGGCAAGTATATTGTCTCTGGCTCCTGGGATAACTTCATAAAGGTATGGGATGCCTGGAGTGGGAGAAAGATGCAGCAGTTGTATGGTCACACTTCTTCAATCACATCTGTCAAGTTTTCACCCAATGGAAAGTACATTGTCTCTGGCTCTGATGACAGGTCTATAAGGGTATGGGATGCCTTCAGTGGTGCACAACTGCAAGAATTAAATGGACACACTAATTCAGTCACATCTGTTGCATTTTCACCCAATGGCAATTACATTGTTTCTGGCTCAAATGACATGTCTGTAAAGACATGGGAATTTTATAGTGGGACACAGCTGCAAGAATTAAATGGACATAGTGACTCTGTTACATCTGTGTCTTGTTCACCTGATAGCAATTATATTGTTTCTGGCTCAAATGATAAATCTTTGAGACTGTGGAATTCTTTAAATGGATTACAGCTACAATGTTTATTGGGTCACACCTCTTTAATCACATCTGTTGCTTTTTCACCCACTGGAAAGTACATTGTCTCTGGCTCTGATGACAAGTCTATACGAGTGTGGAATGCCTTCAATGGTGCACAGCTGCAAGAATTGAATGGACACATTGACTCAGTCACATCTGTTGCATTTTCACCTAATGGTAATTATATTGTTTCTGGCTCAAATGACATGTCTGTAAAGGTGTGGGAATTTTATAGTGGGACACAGCTGCAACAATTATATGGTCACACTTCTTCAATCACATCTGTTGCCTTTTCACCTGATAGCAAGTGCATTGTCTCTGGCTCAGATGATAAGTTTGTGAGAGTTTGGGATGTCTCTAATAGTGTACAAGGAAAACAGTTGCATAGTCACACTGAATTAATTTCATCTGTTGCATTTTCGCCTGACAGTAACTGTATTGTTTCTGGATCTGATCATCAGCCAGTAAAGGTTTGGGATGTCTGTAGTGGTACACAGCTGCAGACATTAAATGGTCAGTTTGGTTGGACAACATCAGTTACATATTCACCTGATGGAAATTATATTGTCTCTGCATGCCAGAATACAGATGACTTTCTGAGCTTATGGAATGCTTCTAATGGTATGCAATTGCAACAATTGAATATCAATAATGAGTCAGCCACATCTGTTGCATTTTCACCTGATAGTAAGCACATTGTCTTTGGCTCCTTAGATTATTCTGTGAAAGTGTGGAATGCCTTCAGTGGCATACAGTTGCAAAAATTGAATGGTCATACTTCTTCCATCATGTCTGTTGCATTTTCATCTAATGGTAAATACATTGTTTCTGGCTCATTAGACAAGTCAGTGAGAGTGTGGGATATTTCCAGTGGAACACAGCTGCAAGAATTGAATGACCATACTGACTCAGTCACATCTGTTGCATTTTCTCCTGATGGAAAATACATTGTTTCTGGCTCTTTCGACAACTCTTTGAGGGTGTGGAATGTTTCAAATGGTGCACAACTTCACCAATTCAATGGGCATACTGATTCAGTCATGTCTGTTGCATTTTCACCTGATAGTCAGTACATTGTTTCTGGCTCAAAAGACAACTCCATAAGAATTTGGAATGCCTTGACTGGTGAACAAGAGAAGCAATTGAATGGTCACACTGCCCAAGTTTCATGTGTTGCCTTTTCACCAAATGGCAAGTGGATTGTCTCTGGCTCCTGGGACAATTCTGTAAGAGTGTGGGAATTTTCAAGTCATTTACTGCTTGATGTGCATAATATGTGGATGGCTACTGCTAATGGTTGGATTGTCTCACTTCCAAATCAACATTATTTGATGTGGGTTCCCAATTGTATTCGCAAGGTGTTACACCATCCATTAAATACTCTTATTATCTCATCCAATGAGTCTTTTAGTATTGATTTTTCATCCTGTATGGTTGGAGAGAAGTGGGCAGAGTGCTATAATCCACAAGCTATACATGCAGTCATACAATAGAAATCCATTATATATGCACAACCATTTATTGGCCTGCTTATATTTCAACAATGTTTGATAGATTTGTATCATAGTAAATGACCTGATTCTTGGGGCCCCTTGACCACAAACCACAACATGCACCACTAACCCTGGCTGCTGCGGCCGCGCCTAACACGCCGGCTCGCCCATATTCCTCTGAACCGAGAAGCTGCAGACACGCAGAAGTCGGGGCCCCCCTCTTATCCCTCTCGGTGAGCGCAAGCCCCGGGAGAAGAGCCAACGGCTGAGACGACCACAGTAAGTAGAGCCCCCACCCGGCCCAGCAGAAAAATTTTCAACTCTCGGGCTCCTAACCGTGTTTAGACACTCCCGAGAAAGTGGACCCACTACCCTTGACAGGATACACGCATGGTAGCAACGTGCCCATGACTAAGGCCCGGTCTCTTTCCTTAAAGCAGGAAATAAAAGAGACCCTGACAGGAGCAACCCAACGCTCTCACCTAGCCTATGCCCCCTCAGGCGAGCGCACAAAAACGCCTACAGACAGCGAGCCCCGAGAAGCAAAAGGGAGTCCGGAGCCACGATAAGAAGAGGAGGAACGTTAGTATAACCAAGTCAGCCTCAGATATGGACGAGTCGGAAGAGGACACGTACAGCAGCCCTGCCCCGCTGGCAGTCCCCCCACCGCCAAGCATGGCATTGCTGAATATCTCGAATGAGACACGGCATGATACAGACGGTGACACGACCATGGTGAGCCAGTCCCCACCCAGCTCCAACGCAGCCCAGAGCCCCCTACCGCCGGACCCTGATACCCCAACTCCGGGGAGTAGATCTGACCCACCGTGGATCATCAGACGCACACTCAGATCCCCAGTAGACCCCCCATTCACGCAGACTGAGGGAAGCGCACGGCCCTCCCTGGGCGTCCCGCGGCTCCCTAGGTCCCTTACCCGGACTCCCACCCTGGTGGGGGGTTTCCCGATGATACACCTATCAACCCCCCCCTGGTTTAACCTCCTCCCTGAGCAGAGGACTATGTTCGATACATACCCTGAGCCCAAATTCTGGATCCGAGAATGGCAGGCTAGCAATGCCACTGATCAGATGGCGACCTGCGATAAGCTTAAGGAGCTCCTCCAGCAGATGACCGGAGAACGGACGAAGCTGTCGACCCCACAACCGGAAAAGGAGCTCATAACTAGGAGACGCAACGACAGACACAAACCTCCCTTCCATTTTCTGGTCTCGGGCATCTCCGAAAGGGCGGGCAGCATTCTACTCTCGCACCCCGTCATATCCACCCCAGAGGCATCGGCCTTCATCCTGCCCTATAACCCGCCTCTGCCCTCCTTCCTCTGTACCCTCGAGGGGTTTACGCTGAGCATCCGTAACCTGGAAGCAATCCAGGAAGCCGAGGAATGCGCGACGGACATAGTAAGGAAGACCCTCCTTGACAACGAAGACGTCGTAACCCTCCTAAAGAGCAAACTTATCGATGATACCACATCCCAGTATAACCTAGAGCCCGCCACGGAGATCTTAGCGGCAATCGTGGTTCTCCTAGCCAAGGGGGAGGACAAAGCGGACCGCGCTACCCAGAACAAGCCCAGGAAGCCCCTCTGGAACGTCTTCTTCAAAAAGCCACCACCCGTTACCTGGACGAACTACTTCGTACTCCTACAGCACGTACGAAACATCAAATTTGTCGATATGGACTACGGGAGCGCTACCCCGGTGGAAGAAGAACACCGTCTGCACTGCTTCAATTGTAAGGGAGCGGACCACAACCCCGCCCAGTGCAGCTTCGCAACGCTTGTTGGATGGTTCGGAAATAAGGCCCCGGAGAAGATCGAGGAATCAGCGGAGTTCGCAACCTCTACCCGCAACGAGAGACCTTATATGGGTGGGGGTAATCGAAACGACCGCAGAGCTGAGAGCTGGAGGTTCGGGGGACGAGGCTTGCCCTACAACCAGAGACGCGAGCGAAGGTAGATCTCCACGCAAGTAATTACCTACATAAAACGTCTGCTACACAAATATAAGTGACTCCACAACTAGCACTAAGATGCAACACAGATCAGAAGGAACTGGGCAGGAAGCCTACGAGGACGTGACGGCTCTGAAGATAGCAGCCTGATTAAATAAGTCTGATAGTGGGATGAATTTACTGAGCTCCCGAGCGACAGGTAATCTCACTGGGACACCCTGACCAAGCGGGGGCAACCAGCTCGGACGGCGTCGTATTCACGAGGGTAAGGCCGTGCGGCGATCCCGCTTAAGCTTCGGGCGCAAGCCTGGGGCAATACCCAACCAACACAATCCTGACATTATAAGAGAAACTACCAACCGACTAGATGAACTAACTGGCAACGGAAACATACCCTCCTGGGAAGGAGAGAACATGTCTTCAACCATCAGCCATGATCTTGATGACGATCCGGGAGGGAACGGCGATGGGTCGCGATCACACGCCTCCACCCTCAGACGTGTAATAAACAACAACGAGGGACCGACCGAAACGGATAATGAAGCCCCAAGCCAGGAGGGCAGGAGAGCCCAACACGAAAACGAGGAAGCGGCTGGACCGCGAGCTACCCCATACGTGCGTCCTGACACGCCAGCGACCGAACCCGGGGAATCGAGACCTGCCACACCTAACGCCCCGCCGAGTAAGAAAGGAAAATCCAAAAGGGGTGGGATTACGGTCGCATCCTTGAACATGAAGGGTGGTGCGACCCAACAAACGAGGTCCAAGTGGACTGAAATGAACCAACTAATAAGGGAAAATAAGATAGATATCCTTGCTGTACAAGAGACTCACATGGACGATAACCTGCGAGAAACCTTAAATAGACTCTTCGAAAGACAATTACTTATATTCTCGAGTATAGACCCCGAACACACAAATGCCAAGGGGGTCGCCTTCATAATAAACAAGAGGACAATGCGGTGGATGGAGGCGAGTGTGGCCGAGATAATTCCAGGCCGCGCACTGGAGCTGAGCATCCCCTGGCACAACGACACAACCTTTAGGTGTGTAAATGTGTACGCCCCGAATGAGAACAAGGAGAACGAATCCTTCTGGACCGAACTAAAAAGCATCTGGGACAACGACGGAGGGAGACCAAAACCCCAGGTCCTACTAGGGGATATGAACCTGGTGGAGGACGCGATAGATCGCCTACCGGCGCACCTGGACCCTGCACCCGCAACAAGCGCCCTAACGCAGTTGAAAACGAGTTTAGACCTTGTAGACGGGTGGAGAGCGGAAAACCCAACCAAGGTTGACTTCACCTTCTATATGACAGGACGACCGATTCAATCAAGAATTGACAGAATATACGTAGAAGAATCGCTGGTCCCCTACTCATGGAAGTGGGAAATAGAAAGGACCGCAATAAACACGGACCACCTACTAGCATCAGCAACGATCCTTAACCCGTGGCAACCACAGATAGGGCCAGGGAGGTATGCAATGCCAATAGCCCTGATACATGAGCCAGAACTCCTCACCACCCTGGAGAGGCTAGGAATGACTCTCCAACATAGAATGGAGGAACTTGGAGCGCAACGTACAACGACGACAAACCCACAGACTCTACACAAAGACTTTAAGAAGGACCTCATCAAGGAAGTTCGAGCATTCTCGAAAGCGCAGAAACCGAAGATACTAAAAGAATTAGCTGCCCTGAGAAAGGACAAGGAAAAGATGCTAAACGACCCCGGAGTGGAGGAAGAGACCCGGAAATACGAGGCGGCTTTCCTGGATGACCGAATTAAGACGATAGAAATGATGAGATTCGCCCGTGCTAGAGATACAGTAGCCACCAGCCACATGCTGAACGGCGAACTACTAACCAAACCATGGATAAATATGAATAAGGATGCAGCCCCGAGGGATGTAATAGTGGCCCTAAGAGATGGGAGAGGAATTGAGCCGAGACTAGAGAGGGGACCTAGGAAAATGACCGACCTGGCTAGGCAGCACCATGAGCAGCTGCAGGAGAAGGACACCCCTAGGGACGACCAGACACACGAAGACCACATTAGGGAAACCTTGACCTGCCTGAAAGCAAAGTTAACGCCCGAACAGGCCCAAGAAATGGGCGGACCCCTTACAGAGGAAGAAGTAAAAGACGCTTTAAGAGCCCTCCCAAACGGGAAAGCGGCAGGCCTGGATGGCATTCCCCAAGAGATATGGAAGGCACTCGACGACCTATACGAGGAGAGAGCTGCGAAAGACGATGAGGGCTTCAACGTTGTCCGAACGCTAACGAACATTTACAACGATATCCGGGAGTTCGGGACCGAACCCAATAAGGACTTTATGGAGGGCTGGATGTGCCCAATCTACAAAAAAGGGGACAGAACGGAGATTGCAAACTATCGCCCGATAACAGTTCTAAATACGGACTACAAAATATACACCAAAATTTTGTCTCAGAGACTGGGGGACATTGCGCACCACATAATCCACCCGAACCAAGCCGGGTTCATGAGAGGCAGAAGAATTGAAGACCAAACAGAGCTCACTAAATTGGTGGTGGAGTGGTGCGAAACAACCGAGGTGAATGGCATGATAGTATGCCTAGACCAAGAGAAAGCGTACGACCGTATTCTCCACTCTTTCCTATGGCGATCCCTGGAGAAGTTTAACTTCCCAAAAGAGTTCATAAATATAGTTAAGGCGCTTTACAATGGCGCAACCACGAGAGTGGTGGTGAACGGCGAACTCAGCCAGCCCTATGTAGTCAATAGAGGTGTTAGACAAGGAGACCCTATGTCGTGCCTCCTTTTCAACCTTGCAATTGAATCCCTGGCCCAACTGCTAAGGGACTCGGAACTAACTGGATTCGATATAGAACAATATATGGACAGGATCATTGCAACCCTGTTCGCGGACGACACCACAGTGTATCTAAACGAAAATGACAGTTTTGAAACCCTGCGGAACGTGCTGAAAGGATGGTGTAGAGCCTCCGGGGCAAACTTCAACATCCCGAAAACCGTAATAGTACCAGTGGGCGCTAAAGAATACAGAGAAACCCTTATTACGACAAGAAAGCCCAATGCAGGCCACCCTATTATCCCCGAGGATATACACATAGCCAATGAGGGAGAGGCGACCAGGCTCCTGGGGGCCTTTATCGGTAACGGAATAAACGAGGCGAGCGTTTGGACGCCAACAGTAGAGGCGGTCACGAAAGACCTGAAGAGATGGGCAAGAAGCAACCCAACTATAGAAGGAAGAAGGCTTATAGTAGGAATGGTAGTCGGTGGACGCACCCAATACAGAACGTGCGTACAGGGGATGCCAAACTCGGTTGAAGCTGAGCTAACCAAAATGATTAAAACCTTCATCTGGGGCACCCCCCGTGCCAGCATAGGAATAGAGACGTTACACCTTCCCCACGAGAAGGGGGGGAAAAAGTTACTAAACCTGAAAGTCCGTAACGAAGCCATAGAAATCATGAAAGCTAAGAGATACCTGAACCTGGGTAGTACCCGACCAGCGTGGGCATTTATCGCGGACGACCTGATTGGGAGGAAGCTGGTGAAGAAGCAGAGTGAAACCGGGAGAACCACATACGTGAATATTTTCCTACAACATTTGAAAGTAGATGCTAGGTCCCGGGCCGGAGGACTACCACCCTCACTCAAAAGGATGATACAAACAGCCAGGAAGTACAACGTTGCCTTCGCCCCCCTGGCCATTGACAACACGCTGAAGCTTCGGATGCCCATCTGGTTCCACCCGGACCTAGAAGGGCAGAAGCGAATCAGACTCAACTCCTCGGCACCGAAATGCCTAAGGGAGACGCACGGCGTACGAACCGTAGGTGACATGTGGGAACACGAGAGAAAAACAAACATTGCGATGAACCCCCGACACAAGACAAGAAGAAACTGTGCCTGCAGGGCCTGCAAGGACCTGAGAAGAGACGGCTGCGAGAACCCGAACAAATGCGGCGAGTATGCGCGATCCTTATTGGGGAAGCTGAGCCCCAAATGGCACCCGGAAGGCCCCACGAACTGTAGGGAAATGACCGAAGAAGAGAGGAAAATGGTGAAGGACTCAGGGGGGGAACTCTTTGACCCCGAGATAGTCCTGAGGGACGATCTCACGGACGGCTTCCGATACCTAGGAAGAAGAAATCACAGAGGGGGAGACAGACAAGTGGACTACACGAGGTCACACACGGGGGCCCAAGAGCCCACAGTAGCATACACGGATGGGTCGTGTTTCGAAAATGGTACAGTTACCGCGAGAGCGGGGGCGGGAATCTGGTTTGGGCATGAGGACGACCGAAATAAAGAGATCAGATTACCCGAAAGTATACCACAATCAAATAATGCAGGGGAGGCAGTGGCCATCCTCATAGCAAACCGCACGGTACCGAAGGACCTGTCCTTAATAATAAAAAGCGACTCCAAGCTAATCATTGAGGGAGTAACTAAGAACCTCAGAAAGAACGAAGACAACGGTTGGATAGGAATAGCTAATAAGAATCTGATGAAAACCATAGTAGCGGACCTCAAGGAACGGAAAGGACTAACCATATCTGAAAAGATCAAAGGACACTCTGGTGTCGAAGGAAATGAAGAGGCAGACAAACTAGCTGACAGGGGAGCGAGAAAGGACGAGGAGGATGAAGTCAACATGAACAGGCAGGAGGAATACGATCTCCCAGGGGCTAGACTATCGAAAGCCACACAAGCTTTAGTGTACAAAGGAATTATCGAAGAAAAGAAGACACCACAGAGGAAAGGAGCTGAGATTCACCTTGACATGACGAGATGGGCAGTGCACGAGACAAATAACGAGGCACCGACAAACAATAGGATATGGGAATCATTGAGAGATAAAGACATATCCCGAGAGGCGAGGGCCTTCCTCTGGAAAGCCATGCATAGCGCATATAAGGTCGGGAGGTACTGGGAACACATACCCAATTTCGAGAGAAGAGCGTACTGTGCCGACTGCGACAACACGCTGGAGACTATGGAACACATTCTCACTGAGTGTAAGATGTCTGGTCAGGAAACAGTCTGGAAAAGGGTAAAAGAGATACATGAGAGGAGAGGGATTCCCTTTCAGAAACCGTCCCTGGGAAAACAACTGGGATGTGCACTAATAAAAGGTGAAAAGGGCACCGGAATAAGCGTGAAAGGAGCAAGGAGATTCTCAAAAATTGTAGTATCGGAGGCAGCACACCTAATATGGAAGATGCGATGCGAGTGGAGGATAGCCAGGGAGGCCGACCCAGAAAAGGCTTACAGCACGTCGGAAGTGGAGAACAAACTGAAGGCGGCCCTGACGCGACGATTGAAGCTGGACTGCCTGGCCACGGACATAAGCCGATTTGGTAAGATGGCAACGGACAAAAGAGTGGTCAGAGATACATGGGAAAATATGCTGCCACCGAAATCGGACCCAGTCAAGATGTGGAGGTATGCAACCGAGGTTTTAGTGGGTATAGGATGACCCGAGCCCCACACTCAGTGCGTAAGAGCATTTCCTGCGGAGTGGACCCAGTCTTGACCGAAGAACTTAATCGACCAAAATATCCAGGTGCACGGAGATCGACTTTGTGGATTGTCCGTGTTACTACAGCGATACCACTAAAAAAAAAAAAAAAAAAAAAAAAAAAAAAAAAAATGAGCTGGTTATAACTTCATTCAAGGTATATCGGAATATACATCGGAATT
>JABAJZ010000092.1:0-28045 GCA_018857265.1 Termitomyces sp. T32_za158 | reverse complement strand
TATACATGATTCACGTAACGACACAAGGGCTTGTTCACTTACAACCCAGCAGAGAACAAGCTTGTCTGGTGAGAGATGGTATCGATATTTAATTTATGATCGGATATGGTGTAACGGCTAACATTGCCGCCTCTCAATGTACTGAAATGGAGAATATGACGCGGCAGCTCGGGGTTCGATTCCCCGTATCCGAATGTATGGTTGGGTAAACCCAGATTTTATCTAATGTATGGCTGCTTTTTCTTCTTCAGAAGTAAAATGCAGTGCCGGAAATTTTTACAGGCGGCCAAAAGGTCGATGCATCAGGCCATGTTTTACATAGAGCTCCCGCTGCTCCTGGGAACAAAAAACACATGAAGGATACTGACATAGTTTCTCTCCATAGGATATCCAACAAGCAAGCGACATGTATCAGACAAGAAATCTGAATATTCTCAAGTTTTCTGCTACAAAAGACATCGGATATGGTGTAACGGCTAACATTGCCGCCTTTCATCATACAAATGATCTGTATGTACGCGGCAGCTCGGGGTTCGATTCCCCGTATCCGAATCATCAATTTTTACTTCCCATTTACCTCCACATTTTCCCCCGTGTTTGAAAGCCACATTTGGCGCTCGGGACTCAAGTTTCACCCCACGTTTGAGTAAAAGGCACAAGATGAATGAAATTATGTGCTGTACGCATTATTTTGTCCAAGATCCAATTGACTTCCCTCGTAAGCCGAAACATCCCCGGGCCCACATAAAACCTGTCCATTAGTTGGTGTCAGGCAAGATATGCCAAAATACGACTGCTCTCCCAGGCTTATGTCTGATGTCTAATAAGATCTTGATGGTCATGGTTTAGTCTGAATACGTGCAGAGTCATTGGACTGCCCTCTCACGGCCAATGAGTTCAACATGCGATCTGTAGATCTGGAATAGTCTGGAAGACATACGAATTCTGTGACTTTGAAGAAATTGCAAGTGAAAAGTTCAGTCCAATGTCATACGGCGGTTTTAAGACAGAGAGTACAATGCTTTTAGAGATCAGGAAATCTCGAAAGAGATTCTGTTCAAAATGTCGAAAATTCAGGCATGAGGACACGAAACTGTTTGATGATAGACGCAGTTGTATTTAGAAAGTATCAACATGGCAGCGACTAAGTTAGCTTGAACCTCGAGGAAACTGGAAGAGCCAGATTGACACATTTCTACGGGATCACGCATTATATAAACATACGAGAGGGTCGGATCTGTAAGGCGTTCCCCGGTTATGTGTCGGAATCCACGGTGACCGCACAACCAAAAACATAGAGTTTGCAAAGAGCGAAGACGTGGGAGGGCGAAGTCGGTCTTACTGGACTGAACCAGTAGTTCTATCTCGCCACATATAGTCTTCCGAGCTTGAACATTGACAGAAGACCTTGCATAAAACAGGTAGATTGATGAGCCATCGACATTTTGGTATCGAGATTGAACGCAGCTCCTCCTGCTCGAGAAAAACGAAAAGAAATACATTAGGCCTGTCAGACCGATGCGATAAATCATCTGCAATTCCTCAGTCTATGCTTTTGTCGCGCTGCGAAGGATAAGCTAATAAAGATCGGAGAAGAAAAATTGGCTGTGTGGTCAATACATCATGGAGAACAGGTATGTAATGACAAAGTCAATGGGTTGATGTAAGCAGGGTGCTTACAACGACCAACGAACGCGAGATCGATCGAGTACTCATGACGTAGATAAAACCTTAATTAGGGGAAGTATATAGTACAAGGGTAGTCGAAAGTAGATAGTTAGTTACCTCTTGAATCATAACCTGTTCCATTCACGTCGACTCGAGGCAGTGAGGTCGAGCGCTGAGCGTTCGCTTCCACTTTTTTTTTGAATCGAATTGGTTATCTGGTTTCCTTGTGACTACCCTTACGAGGACGATCCGTCTTGTCAATTACTGCGGACCGACGATCTGTTAGAATCGGAAGTGTCAGGGGAAAAGGTCTTCTTGACAGCTCTGGGTTTAGGAGTCTGGTGATCTTGGGGGGGGGAAGGAATTTGTTACACGTGTAACTGGTATAAATACGGCTTGGGAGATGGCGGTTTACTCGAAACCCCTCTCAGCTCTTGACTCGCTACTAGGGGACACTCTGGCTCGCACTCGTTCTCAGCAGAAAGCTCTGTATACACGCTCTCGTCCTCGTACTCGTACTCGATCTCCGTCACGTTTCGTATCAAGGGAATCACCCTTAACAGAACCGCCAGCTACACCTCAGTCCCGCGTTTCTCTAGATTTGTCTCCGTCTCCCGCGAGTTCCGATTCGTCTTTAGCCGCAGAACGTCTTGTTAGTCCTTGTTCACAGATCATGCCCTCGATGTTTGGAACCGCATACACGGCCGAGGTTACGCAGGTTTCGGCGAGTCATGCTCCGATTATAGGTCGGGGAACAATAGGGCCGCGACAGCTTGATGCGTTTGAGTATAGCGCCAAGCGGTATTTCAGCCATAAGGGGATTGCGCCGGAGAGGCAAGTTGAGAAGGTGTTATATAATATTGATTCGAGTGATGTCAGGGCCTGGGTCAGGGAGAATGAGGAGGAGTTACGGGGGCTTACTTTTGCAGCGTTCATGTCCCGTCTTAGGGGAGAGGTACTTGCGACGGATTGGGAATGGGAGACGGCGCAGGCGTTGACGAAGAAGCAAGGGGAGGATGAAAGATTTGCGGAATGGGCGAGTGGAATTAGGGAGGCAAATGACACGTTGAGTACCAACCCTCGTTTCTACATCAATCCGGAGAAGATGCGCGACCACTTATTATTGCATTGCCACGAGGATCTGCGCCGCGACTATTCCATCGGAAACAAGGATGGTTGTTACGATGATATCAAAGAATTTTCGAAGTGGCTTCGGACGGTGTCTGATCTCGATCTAGCTTTGGCAGCCCAGAAGGCGCAGATCAGTCGACACTTGGCAGCGTCGATTGCGGCATCCACTAAGGCGCACTTGAAGAACACGACAAATGTGGCAAGAGGGGGTGCAGCTGGGAAATCGGGTGGAGGAGCATCGACTGAGGTGTCGGGAGTTGGGGGGGGAGGCCGTACATATGTATATGCGCTGACGGCGGAAGAACGAAAGATTTTGGATGAGCATCAGGGTTGTTACCAGTGCCGACGCGTCTACGTCGACCATCGTGCTCGAGATTGCCCTGACAAGGGCAAGATGTTGACTTTGGCTGAATATAGCAAGCGGAAGCTGACAGTGGCGTTGGCGGAAGCAACAAGGGCTGAGCGCGTGGGGAAGACAGATCCGGCAAAGGGGAAGAAGGAGGCCACAGGTGTCACGGTGGCCGCGGTTTTCGAAGAACTTTTGGAGGGAAGTGATGCGGGGTCTGAGTACGTTCTTCCTCGGCACATCACGTATTCTTGCATGGTCTCGGCTCCCGAGATCGCGCCTACACGGATTGAGAACACACTAATTGACACGGGTTCTCCTCCAGCTCTGATTTCGTCGACGCTCGTGGATAGATTGGGGTTGAAGCCTCGTAAATTGGCTAGGCCTTTGAAAGTCTCAGGAGCGTTTGCTGGAAAGGGAAAGAAAGATGAAGAACTGCTGTTATCGACATATGTGAAACTTGTAATTATATCGCCGTGTTCTCAGTGGACCTCGAGGTCCCAAGTGTTTGTTGTTTGCCCATCGTTGCATGCCGAGATCATCTTGGGACTGGCTTTCCTGTCGAAGAACAAGTTAGTGATCGATCCCGAAGAGAAGACCATCATCGACAAGTCGACGGGTTTTGATTTATTGAACCCTCCTGATCCGAAAGGACGTCTGGTTGCGGGGGAGGAAGAGGCCCCACACGTAAGACGGAGGAATGATAAGAAGCGTGCAATTAAGGAAAGGTTGTGGATTGGTGAAGGGCAGAAGGTTGCGAAGGAAGATAGGAAGAAGGTGCTGTTCGAGCTGAGCACCCTTTTTGCGGAAAAATCGAAAGAGTTTCAAGACTTGAGGAATCACACGTCGACAGGGGAATCACGGTTGGTGGGTTATGTGCGTACTCGAATAGAGCAGCTCGCATTCCAGGAGAGGTTGAAAAAGATGGATGCGCGCCTCAAGAAGCGTTATCAGGCTCAGTTTCCCCCAGATATTCCGCATGCGAGTGAGCTTCCAAACGACGTATATCATCGCATCCAAGTCAGACCACTGGCAAAGATCACAGTTGCGCGCTCGTATTCATGTCCACGAAAGTACAGGGATGGTTGGAAACGGCTTATAGATGAGCATGTGGCGGCGGGTCGTATTCGTCCCTCGTCATCTCAATACGCAAGTCCATCCTTCATTATTCCTAAAGCGGATCCGTCTGTCTTGCCAAGATGGGTTAATGACTATCGGAAGCTCAACGCGGAGACGGTTCCTGATAACTTTCCATTGCCTCGGATTGATGACATTCTGGCGGACTGTACGCGACCAGGGACGAAGTTCTGGGGAAAGATAGATTTAACGAACGCGTTTTTCCAGACGTTGGTCCACCCAGATGACATCAAGTATACGGCAACGTTGACGCCATTTGGACTGTGGGAGTGGGTGGTTATGCCAATGGGATTACGGAACGCGCCTGCCACTCAACAGCGCAGAGTCATGTTGGCACTAAGGCCATATATCGGGAAGATTTGTCACGTCTACCTCGACGACATTATCATTTGGTCACGAACAATTGAGGAACACGAAACAAATGTCATTAAGGTCTTGGAAGCTCTTAGGAAGGCGCGGCTGTTCTGTTCGTTGAAGAAGAGCGATCTCTTCTGCACAGAGATCGATTTTTTAGGTCATCACATTTCCGAACGAGGAATAGAGGCAGATACGTCGAAGGTGGAAAAGATAGTGGACTGGCCAACTCCGAGGAAAGCCAAACACGTTCGTCAATTTTTGGGTTTAGTACGGTACATCGCGACTTTCCTGCCAGCCCTTGCAGAGCATACATCAGTTTTGACACCCCTGACGAAGAAGGAATGTAATCTGCACTTCCCGCCATGGACGGAAGCACATCAGTTGGCATTTGATGCCATCAAACAGTTGGTGCTCGGTCGCGATTGCCTGACAACAATTGAACATGAATGTCCGGGGTCAAAGAAGATTTTTGTGACGTGTGATGCGAGCAAGCGGCGTACGGGGGCCGTTCTTTCGTTTGGAGAGTCGTGGGAGACCGCGCGACCTGTAGCATTTGAATCACGGCAACTTACAGCCACGGAGCAAAATTATCCAACGCATGAACATGAAATGCTGGCGATAGTGAGAGCGTTGCACAAGTGGAGGACAGATCTGTTGGGGTCCTCGTTTGAAATATACACTGATCATAAAACCTTGCAAAACTTCGATACTCAAAAGGATCTTTCAAAACGACAAGCACGCTGGATGGAGTTTCTCTCACAATATGATTACAAGATCCGTTACATTCCAGGGGAGGATAACACGGTAGCCGATGCCCTTTCCCGCATGCCGGAAGTAGACTCGACTTCTGTGGATCATGTCTTGGTGACTGGGGGGGAAGAACTTACGCTGTCGGAGCTTCAGGAGGGGTATAAAGAAGACGCTTATACGAGGCGGTTGCTGGAAGATGGAAAGAGAGGAATGTTGCCGCAGGGTGTTGAAAAGAAGAATGGGTTACTCTTCGTTGGTGGGAGATTGGTGGTGCCAAAGTATAAAGGTCTGCGCGAAAGCTTATTCAGAATGGCGCACGACGAGTTAGGCCATTTTGGGGCAGACAAGACTTACGCGGCTCTTCGTCGATCGTACTATTGGCCTAACATGCAAAGGGATTTAGTTGGGGGATATGTGCCTTCGTGTGTGGACTGTCAACGGAACAAAGGGCACACGACACGTCCTGTGGGTCCTCTCCACCCGCTGCCAGTACCAGACTGTCGGTTTGGGTCCGTCACCTTGGATTTTGTAGGGCCTTTGCCTGTCGAAGATGGTTTTGATCAATTCTGTTCCATGACTTGCAGGGCAGGAGCAGAAATTAGAATTTCACCCACTCGTTCGAGTCAGACAGGGGAGGAGTTCGCGGAAATATTCTTCAGAGACTGGTATTGTGAGAATGGGTTGCCATACGAGATTATCACGGACAGGGACAGTCTTTTTACCTCGAGTTTTTGGCGTGCCTTGATGAAGTTGACGGGGATCAAACACAAGTTGTCGACTTCGTTTCACCCTCAAACTGATGGCGCTTCAGAGAGATCGAACAAGACCATTATTCAATGCATTCGTTATCATGTCGATCGCGCGCAGCGTGGGTGGGTCAAGGCATTGCCTCGCATTCGTTTTGGTATTATGAATACAGTTAACGCCTCTACGGGATATTCACCATTCCAATTACGCTCCGCTTTCTCTCCTCGGGTTCTCGTACCTTTAATTGCGCCGCCGTCGAACATGACTCCCGCCGAAGTTTTGGCATTGGACGTCAAGAATAGGTTGGAGGAGTATTTCGCAGGGGCGATGGACAATTTGACGACTGCAAAAATCAATCAGGCACATCACGCGAATCGACGGAGGTCCCCCGAGATTGCTTACAAGGTGGGGGAGAAAGTTATGTTGTCGACGGCGAATCGGCGACGCGACTACATGCAGAAGAAGGACGGGCGTGTGGCGAAATTTATGCCGCGTCAGGATGGTCCTTACACGGTTCTGGAGGCTTACCCTGATTCCTCGGAATACGTTTTGGATCTACCGAAGGGGATGGCAGTGCATAATCGTTTTCATGCTAGCCTTCTGTCGCCTCATCACGCAAATGATGATGAATTATTTCCATCTCGGGCTTGGGAAGAGCCTAGTCCTGTTGTAACGGAAGACGGTCAGGAGGAGCACTTTATTGACAAGATTATTGACGAGCGGCGAAGGGGGAGGGGAATGCAGTACTTAGTTCGCTGGCGAGGTTTCGGTCCAGATCACGACGAGTGGAAAAGTGGCAAAGAGCTTGACGACACTATTGCGTTGGACGAGTGGGAGAAGAAGCTTGATAAAACTGATGGGGGAGATTGAAGTTTTTGAAGTTAGGGTGAGTGTAAGCAGGGTGCTTACAACGACCAACGAACGCGAGATCGATCGAGTACTCATGACGTAGATAAAACCTTAATTAGGGGAAGTATATAGTACAAGGGTAGTCGAAAGTAGATAGTTAGTTACCTCTTGAATCATAACCTGTTCCATTCACGTCGACTCGAGGCAGTGAGGTCGAGCGCTGAGCGTTCGCTTCCAGTTGACATTCCCGAGCATCTTGAGAACATTACAGCCATGCTTCTATGGTAACAGGATTCTCGGCGAAAGGCAGGGTTAACCTGATTGGTATGGTTAGCAATTCAAGAATACCAATAGCATATCATAAATCTCATTGAGGGACGACTCATCATTCAACATGACTTGATGAAACACCAACACCATGACTCACTCTGCGAAACGAAACGCCGCCGTGAAAGAGGTTTAAGAACCCAAAGAATCTGCGTAAATACAGGAAGGAGATATCATGAAAACCTCGTCGGAGTGGAGCAAAGGCACTAATTATGTAGTGACGCGCACACGCCATACTGATTCGCACTTGAAGTATGTCATCACCATATAAGTACAAGACAATCATCCCGTAGGATTGAATGTTCCCTGGTTAGGATCCGGAGGCGCGCGTTGATTATTCAAAGCTGATATATAATTTCCCCACTCATCCAACCTGCAATCATCGATAAGGACTGGATCATCATGAGACTAGACGACTTACTCAAAAGAAGTAGGAGCATTAGACCAAATGAGCGCCTGATCAACGTTCGACGCCAATCCTCCCGAAGGATTCAGCCCAAGTGCAACGTCCCCGGTTCTTTGCCTGAGACCCATATCGACATCCAGGTTCATTGTCCCTACAGTATCCACAACTTGACCACTTGTCTGGTAGGAATACGCCGACCCTAAAGCAGTGCCCGTTCCGACAGCTCTAGCAGGAACAAACGATGACAATGCTCCACGACCGCTGCCGTACATTGCTGGTCCAGAACTCTGGCCAAAGGCAGAAACACTCACGATGGGCTGAACTTGTAAAGATGCATTGTTACGAGGCGGGACGTATGTATCATACTGCTCATGAGTCGGCTGAAATGTGGACTGACGTGGCCAGTAGTGCTGTGGGTCTAGTGGGGGTGGTGCGAGTTGTTGCTGTTGTGGAGGCTTGCGATAATCAAGATCATACTGCGGCGTCTGAAGTGATGACCGATGTTGGACTCCGACATTGCTTCTCGGAGACACAGAATCTGTCCCTTTTTTGATCCGCCGCACTAAACGCGCTGCTGATTTGGGGAGGTACTCGTCGTCGTCGTCATCATCATCCGTAGCATCTTGCTTGCGCTCGCGCTTAGGAGTGACGAACGGTGAAGTCGACCTACGTTGTGGTAGAGGCATATCACCAACGGAGGCAAGTTCACTGAGGATGTCACTTTAGATAAAGGGTTTCTCATCAGTGTCGTGTACGGCTAACTTTGTAATGATGTATGCACCTAAGGCGCCCAGCGAGATACCATCTATACAAAAGATGTTCGATGTGAGACAAGACATATTACTCAAGAATATACATACCTAACCTCTGCAAGCGCCAAGACATCCATACACTTCTTTACATCCATCATCTCCCTATCAAAATCGGTTGCAAGACCCGACCGGCGGCCACCCCAGATACTGAGTAGCAGCATCACACCAGCCGAGAATGCTGTCGTCTATAGAAACTCAGACAGTAAGCAATTGATCGGCATTCTCGCTCGCGCCTTGAATAAATGAAACACAGAAACACTCACCGTCAAGGGCTGAGGTGCATGCCCAAACCTATTCCTCTGAATGTCCAGGGCATGGCTACACGCTCTTGCAGCATTCGTACAGATGGCAAGAGAAGGAAACGAAAGTGAGTTGTCGGGTTTGTTCGGGGTTGGGATGAACGGTCGATGAACAAGGATCTGGATATGTTGGTAGAAACAATACAAGGAAGCTGATTGATTAAAGAATACTTCGTCGGGACGCGTGGGATCCCAACGTACTGAAATATATATAGTCATCAGCTACCAAGATTATGGAGATGAAAAGCAGGAACTTCGAAGGACGTACGATGATCGGGGAGCTTGGCCATCCAGAAGTCCAGGGCAGAGTCTAGTTCGGAAACAATTGTCTCTTCCCATTGTTGCCCTACGAAGCCGTAGAGGATTCGTGACTTGTTCGTAGCATACTGGCGTAATATAGGATTGAATCAACAGACAGGGTAGAGGGTGAGTTCTTCTTACCACCGTCCTAAGCAGGAACGCCAGGATTCGGTTCAACTTGATATACCAAGTGAAATACGCCACAATGGAAGGAGTTTTTTCCGGTGTTGGCTGTCTCCAACGAAGATTTGGATCAGAATGCTCCCAGTACTCATCGTCGCATTCGACAGGCAGGTCAATATCGAAACTAGAGCCTCATAAGCCAGATTTTCATGTCCAGAAGATACAACGGAACTCCTCATCCTGTATTGAACATGGCCTCCCAAGAGACGAACTAAACAATCTATCCATGCATATTAAGACCCTGGATTTAGACATACGTATGAGATTCATTAAATTGGCATTAGCGACAAATTTTCACCAAAATGCTCGGTTCCAGAGCTCATCTTCCACAGTGTGTACTTCCTTTAGTTTGCGTCGATGCGCACCAACGTCCTGCGCGATACGAATACCAATTCCAACAACTGTCCAGCATGCTTGCGGTACAGATGAGGCTTGAAAAAATTCTCCGACGAGCTATAAGGTGTCGATGAGCACCGATCCATCTGGACAGATACGCCGGTGGACCTACAGCATAAAGTTGAAGATCGTATAAGTTAGGCACACTAACCGACACCGTCTTCATCAACGGAACCTGTCCAAACCACTTCCAACCGCTCGAAAGCGGGTCAGGCTTTCCACCAGGTTCCTTCGGCTCGTCCATAACACGAGGATCGTCAGAATACTTCGCTGCTACCGCACACACCAACAAAAGTGTTGCGGCAAACGAACCGTCAACGTAGTGCAAGCCCGAGTTAACGGCGCGCTCAAATGTAGGGCGGTGCAAGAGTGGAAGGTATCTGTTCATGTGTTGAAAGTAAAGGTCAACGAGGACTTCGATGAGGTCTGAATCAGGGAAATTATAGTTGGGAGGCTGCGTCGGAGTCACAGGCAGCGGGTCGGTGTACTATATTTAAAAAAGCAAACTGAACCTCGAAAAATACAAGCATAGGTTGTTGGGAGGATAACTTACAGGCTGTCTCGCTTGCTGTCGACGAGTGACAGCACCACCGTCACCCACGTCATTTAGATAAACACGCTTCATCTCCAACGCGAGATTAATGAGCATGATCCCGCTTGACTTGCCAAGATATCGAGGGTCATCCAGGGTTATGTGCATCTGGTCAAAGTCATCCATCAAGAACTTCACAGACTCCTCATCTGACGCAGGCGGTGGGCTTTTACCATTTCCTAGATGGCGGATGAATCGTCTCGGAGAAGAGTCATATGGAGACCATTCTGGTTTCACAGAATTGTGAGTAGACGTTTGAAGAGAGACGGCCGGATTAATGTCGAGCTGTTCTAGAGCTTCTGGCGATATCTGCCGAAATCAGGAAAGTTGGGTCTGAGACAGAAATAGAAACCGGACTAAACTACCCTTCCTATCAATTCTTGCAGCTTCTTGACACGGCTTTCCAGTCGTTCAATATACCTAATGAAAAATATTCAATACTGAAGATAGATGTCCCGACATGAGACGACGGACAATTTAGGGGGTCCGCGTTTCTGTGAAATGTCAATGATGGTAGCCAGAGGACGAGTCTGTTCAGTCACCTTGGCGCTCTCAACATAAGTACATTCGAGTCCGTAGTCAGCACAGTTTGTACACTGTTGGCCTGGCATTTGGACGCCATCGCCTGGGGTTCATAAAGCACATTCAGAACTTTCATGCGGTTATATTTCGTATTTGACGTACACCGAACTGTAGATGAAGTCAGAAACAAGAGAGATATTGATAAAATCTCGTTAACGCACTCTTCTTCCTACGACAAACATCGCAGGCGCGTTGAAGCTTCCGCCGCTTGGGGGCCGAGCCTACGCGTACTTGCCCTTCTTCGTCTGAGGACATGACCACAATATTCGATGGCAGAGTACACCTGGAGTCCACTGAGACAAACAGAGCTTATGTAGCCTCGTGATAGCTTAGAAAAGCAGGAAGAACACGTGGATCCCGAGGAACAGTACAGAGTCAACAAATCGAAGTGCGCCTCATTGAAGTGGCACACGACTGAAGAATCGGAGTGGCGGTCGTCTGCCGACGGCGTGACTATGTACTCACCGCCATCCCCTTTTGGTATTCATATATATATCCCATTTTTAGGTTTGGTGTGTCCAGAACACAGGATCGACTTGTACAAAGAGGGAGACAGAGCGAATGTGAGGTGAGTGCCTCAAGGACCATCCCATAAATGTACTGATTGGAGCACACGGTGGCGCATGAAAAGATAGAAGCGAATCAAGTGTTTTTAGAAAAAACAAAAATCGAATCACATCTGTCGCGGGGAATCAATTTCATTTTTGGTTCCGTCTTGCACATTTAGTAAGTCAGGGTCAATGTCCAATACATATGTGGATGAAGTTTAGGATCAAACTTTCTTGGCGACTGTCAGAAGGCCTGCAAGTTCCTCGAAAGAACGTATAATTATGTCCACCTCACCGCCCTCTGCCTTGGTCTTTATCTCAGACCTAGGGCTTCCTTCACCGAAACGCGGAACATACACGGTACGCAATCCAACAGCGGATGCACCCCGGAGATCCCATTCGTGAGCTGCCACCATAGCACATCGTGTTGGCTCAACAGAGAGATGACGAAGAGCAGACTGGTAAGCCTTTGGATTTCTATGGTCACATTATTCTCATCTTGTGATAATAACGTTAGGTATTAAAATACTCAAAAGATACTCACGGTTTGAACGTATCAAAGAGTTCTGTTGAAAGTATAACATCCCAAGGAAGATCTGCATGCTTTGCCTGTCAAATGTCAAAGAAGGTTGAAGATATTGGAGACTCGGAGGATAAATTGAAACACACCATATCAACGAGTAGACGGACGTTTCCGTTGGAGAGAGCACCACAAATAACGTGCTTCTTCAGTGCATATAGACCAGGCCCCGAATCAGACCAGCCTTGATTAGGATGGATATTGATAGCCTGTTATTGCAGCAGAAAGTACGGATGATACCATCAAGTCTGTGCCAAACGCCATTGAGTCTTTCACGCTCTTGATCATCAAGTATGGCGGAAAGGAACTGCCAACGTGAACCGGGAACGTCCAGCATTCTATCCAGGATCTATATGTGAGACATCAGCGCTCAGCAGTCAAGCAAGCAAGATAACCCGAATCAGGCAGATCCCATGTCAGAACTTGTACCTGACGATGCATTAAATCAACATTTGTAGTCCCAGGAGCACCTGCAGCAATTGCGCGACTAATGAGCCTTGTAAGTTTTTAACTCAGGTGCAGCAAGGTCGGCCGAGCTGACGTTGTTTCCAGATACCCTGTACGCCATTCCTGCGCAAAGTTGGCTTCCCACTTATCCTCAGTAATTTCTGAGAAAGATTGAGGTTGTATTTGTATGGCATAGTCTTGGATCTTTGGGATACCCACTCAGATCATGCCGAGCTACAAGAGCTCTCAGCTCCCTCTCAACAGAGTTTCGCCAATCTACGACAGTGCCGAACACGTCGAACAGAAGAACGTCAACGCCTCGGAGAACATCCGCAGCTCCCAATGTCATAGTGTGAGTGGTAATAAGAGGGATAAACGCGTAAATGTGCCACGGTGTCAGACTGTCAGACGAAGATAATTTCCGGTCTTCTCGGGCCGCCTTGCGTGTATGTATGGATGTGCTTATTCGGAAAGAAACATTGGGATCTAAATCGTGTCACGTTTCTATGTAGCGGGCTAATATATACACAAGGTCGCGAAAAAATACACGTATAGTACACCGATGTGTCAATCAAGAGTAAAATTCAAGAACCTATGTCGATATATTAACGGGTTCACAGATGATTCTGAGATAATCCTGAGTGTATGGGTATGGATGGGTAGACCAACGCCAAATAGATGGAATCAACAACTCGAGAGCTGAACTGTCATACCGCACGCAATCAACCCGAGCGAAATAGCCCTCGTGACGTCGGTATCACCGAGACTATCTGGTGAAAACTCAATACCGGGGCCCTTGACCACGAAACCATCAATGTCCTCCTGTACAGCCATCTCATCAGCCAATAGCCCATGCCCCTGATGCAACTCGCCTTGACCGATTCCTGACTCGTAAACGTTTTCACCATCTTCGCTATCGTTCAAAAACGATAGTGGCGACGGTGATCTAATGTCGAATGATAGTGGTTCCTCATGCCGACGAAACAAAGCTTTTCGTCTCTTGCTTGATAACCAGGATAACGGAGCCTTCGCGCCAACATATATACGCTCGTTCGGACCGTTGTTCCTCTCATACCAGGGAACGGGGTTCAAATCCTTGACAAAGCACTCATCTCCGAGGCCCCATGAATCCTGAGTTTCTCCAACAAATATGCGTTTCCGAGATCGAGTTTGCCGTAACGATGTACTCCCAAGAAAATGCGGGACTACAAGACTTTCACTCTCATTCCCAACAAAGGCATTTCCAATCCGCCCTCCGTCTATTCCGTATATGGTCGCCCAATATTGAACTGGTCCTGGAATTGTAGGAGCAGGTACTCGTCGGCGAGTAACGGAAGGTACAATAGAATCTGAAGCGCGTTTCTTTTCAATGGCACGTGTGAAGGTGGTTCCGAGAGATGATGTGTTGGCCTTGGATTTCCGAAGGGACACATACTCCTCGCCTCGCTTTCTAGTACAGACATCGCATGTACACACTCCGTGACAATATGGGCATCTGAATTTGTCACACGAAAAGGTGTACTTTGATTCGCCACAATATCTAGTAACTGGTTTAGATCCCATAAACAGTGAAGAGAGACTGTGCCGTACCTTGTACCTAGGCAACGAATACAATATTTTTTCGTGCACGCGCATATATATTTTTGATAAAAAGTTCTCCTGCGGCATTGATGGCAATAATCCTCCAACGGATCTCGTGGCCACTCAACTGCAGGCGGCAGTGATTGTGATTGCTTTGACTTTGCCACAACAGAACCTGGGCGTTTTTGCGTAGATAGGGCTTTCGATCGAGACGGCGACCCTTTCTCATACTCCGATTCCGATGTAAAGTCGTCTGCAACGTAGGTAGGAGGCCTAGCCACCCGCCTTACTCGAATCTTCTTCTTAGGCCTCTCACCACCCGCGGGTGACCATTCTCCATCCGAGTCCCCTTCCATATGCACATCCGCAATCGCTTTCTTTCCATCAGGCAGCCGAGGTTTTTTCAACACGCGCAAAGACCTTGCGGCCCTGTCAGACGTACTTGGGCTTGCAAAGGGACGACCATCCACATGGTGTCCAGAGGTACGGGATCTATTCGAGGTGAGGTTAACTATTTGCTGCTCCGGAGACGAAGAGATCATATGAGACAAAGGTGATTGCGTTAAAGGAGATGACGACCTTCGGGGTGTGGAAGCAGGTCGGCGTTTATGTGAGGGTAGAGTTGATTGCGGGGGCGAGGATGCTGAATGGGATAGTGTATCCGAATCGTACCCAACTAATGCAAGGTACGCAGAGGAAACAACCGGCAAGGAAGATGATGGTGCAAAGTCATGTTCCTCTGGAGGGTGTCCCCCAAGTAATGATGGATCGATCGTCCCATTCCGTGGACTCCATGTCAACGAACCACCCCCATGTTCCACTTGGTTTTCGGGTGGTAGGCATCTGAAATCATCGGTGGGACTCGGCAAGTAGGAACGGCCCGCTAAGAAAGGTCCGTCACCCCCAACCACAATTGCATCAGTTGAAAAAGGTGAGGCAGGAATGTGCGATTCCAAAAAGTTGGAGGACGAGTCCATGATGCCCGTCGAGCCGAACATAGCATTTGGTTGAATTGCTGACTGCGTCACTGAGTGATCCGCGTATAAAGTTTGCGCGGTCATATCATTCAAATGCGGCGTAGATGGAGAGTGATTCGGCGAAGAGAGAGGAGTATGTGATGGAAAGTCATCCGGAAAAAACTGTGGAGGTGGAGGGTGGCTCTTCATCGTACCGCTGATCATATTAGCCATCGCAAGCAGTTCCAAAGGCTTCGACGGAGATTTCTGTGTCTTTGCTGCCTTGATCTTCTTGATTGATTCGGAGTGCGAATTTGATAGGGAAGGAGAAAGTGAAGGTTGGACGCGTTGAACCTCTCTCACGTCTCGACCAGGACTCACAGCTCGACGTTTTCCTAGAGCTTTAGCTGAAGGCCAACGCTCCTCTTCGTCATCTTCTGCGTGGAGAAGTTTTTGGGCATGTTGTGATCGACGTACATTTTCTTGCGATATCGTCCGTAATCGAGGGGGATGAGGTGCTTCAGGCGGTAACATTGCTCGTCCTCTTTCGCCGGGTTTGGCAAGCGATCCATACGCACCGTCGTGGGACCAGGCTTGGCCCAACGATGAAACACTACTGTCCGTTCTTGGTCTCGCCTTCGGTTTTACCTTAGATTTGGACTGTTTTGGCGAAAACGATACCTCTATAATCTCCACTTCATCGTCATCAACCGACGACGTTCCGACACGAATCGTACAATTAGAAACACCTGCATCCTTTGTCGCTTTCTCCGTTCGAGGCTGAGGCTGAGTTTGAAATGGCCCACTCCTTCCAATAAACATGATCTCATCGTCGTCCTCCTGTAGTACCACTTCTTCTTCTTCTTCTTCCCACTCTTCCACACTCCTGTTATCCATGACAAGCCAAAATTCTCCCGTAGACAGCGCCTCGTCGATCCCCTCAAGCGATTCGCAACTAGAAGACCATTTCTGCGTATACCGATATTCATCTGTATCTGCTTTAGTCGAATAAGAACCCCATTGTGGCTTGGCAGTCGGAGATACGCGTTTAGCTCTGTGCAGAAAACGCGTGTTGGCAGAAACGATGTCTGGCGGGTCGTGTGGAATGCCGCATATCGTAAGGTGAACGAGATCCAGATCCGAGTCGTACGTCGTATACCCGAACTCACGTCGCTGCAAGCCATAGGAGGGGCGACGGGTGGAAGCGAAGCTCGAAACCGATGGAGCAACATCGACCACTCGCTTTTCACTGACGTCCATATGATACGACACAATCTCAGTCCCAGTCTCCCACTTCCTTTCCCTTTCCCTCTCCCGGTCTCCCCCAGCCTTCTTTCTGTTTTTGACCACTCCCGTCGGCAGCCTAGACGAAACCACAGATTCAGCTCTACTCTTTGACATAATCCGTTTATGCGACGAGACGGTGCGTATAGCACCGTTGTTGTTCATGGCAGCCTGCAAAGCTTCGCTCATGCTCATGCGGGGTTGAACATCGGGTCGAATGGGACGAAATTTTTTATGACGCAGGATGGGTCGGTACTTTTTCGAGTTTGTGCCCCGAGGGAATGGCGGCACGGCGATGTGGGACATGACGACACGATCGCGAACGGGAGCAGCGGAAGGCAAAGGGGCAGATGCGCGAAGGCTGTCATGCGATTCGCTGGCTGATCGAGGTGGGGTATGGAATATGTCCGTTGGAATGTCGAATGATGATGCGGGCGAGTCCGCAGTGCGTGTCCATGACAAATCTGTTTCCTATGCCAATGGTGAATTTAAAGGATATACGAAGGGGATTTACTCACATATGTTGATGGAAGGTACTCCTCAGGTGCTTGAGCAAATTTTTGAAGGCGGTCATCGACATTGGTCGCATCGATGTCATCAAATATCCTTGTTATGTCGTCAAAGTCCGTCGGTATAGCGACATCCATCCCGGATTCTATGGTTGGGTTAATTAGGAGTTGTCTAGAAACATCGTACTCGGATTGGTTGACGTTTATCATATCGTCATGCTTTAAAGATTCGAGTGTCTGTCAAATAGATCAGGTCTGACGATTTGGTGACAGTTGGGATGAGCTACTTGAGCCATATGCAATGTTTGAGTTTCCGTGGCGGGCTGTGGATAAGAAGCAAGTGGACGGCGTCAGAACTTGACGAAATCTAATACAACGGCGTAACTTTACTCGTAGAATGTGAGTTTGCTGCTGTAGTATGTACTAGATGAACTCAGGACATGAGCACACCAACGAGATTTTGGCTCCGGTTTCCGTACCTGATGAGGGTCTCCTACTCTCTCGTCAAAAGTATCGCGCATTGGTGCGTCAAGTCCCAAACTAACTTCAACGCCGCCGTGGTCCGGAGTCATTAATGCATTCGTCGAGCGTGAAACCAACCGGACGTTTTGATATCCAGTCGTCGTTGAGGAGACTGATGAAATTTGGGATCCTTCGACACACTAAATAAAGCATGTCAAACATCCGTGATAAGCGCCCATGGACAAGATGGTGAATCTATCCACGTACATTTACTATCAACTCATCTTGATTATCCGCGTGTTCGGCGACCAACTTTTCCTTTGACGCGTCCAATACCGTCCGTGAAGCGCCGTAATTGCCATCTCCGTGTTGGCCATCGACCGGCATCGGCGTGAGGTGCCGGCCATTTGTTTGTATTGACTGCGCAGGCGGACTGCCATCCCAGCTCTCCGGCGAGTAGCTGGGCATAGATCCCGGCGAGCCCAGTAATCCGTTAGCAGGCGAGGAGACCGCAGGCGATGACGACGGCAGAGAAAACAAACGAATGATGAATTGACCGAGTCACATGTGGCACGTGCAGGTAAATTAATTTCAAATGGGACTCAAGTCTCCTCGAGTCTCTTACGTACCAGCCACGGGCTATTTGTGACCCATACATAGCAACGAGCATGCTCCTTATGATATATGGTCATGGATCGATACACTCACATCATTTACGAGCCCCTCGTTCGCTTCATACACAATGACCCTTTCCGGAGGCATGCGGAGCGGACGTCTTCATTGACTCAACTTTCAAAAACAAGATATCCAGATTCATCTCTCTTACTCAAAGTTAGACACCTGCTGCTTTGGACAAATGACATAGAACAAGTTTATCGACATACAAGTCATGTATACCAACGTGAATGCTTGTTTACAACGATCTCATCAAACACACTGATTCCGATTGCATCCTTCCCGTCCCGTGTCCATGGCTTCAACTCCTCTCTGACGTTCTCCACAAGACATCCCCACGTGACACGGTCTCGAGAATTCAACGGCCCTTCGATAATGACTGAAACCGTTCTCAGGGTTTGCCTCCGAAAGTCATCTCTCATCCAGAAGGTAATCAAAGAGCTGATAGCATCCGCATCCTCGGGAAAATCGGCATGCTGTTGAAAGACAAAAGCGAAGGAATGAATCCGGGCTGTATGTTTCAAAGCTTGCAGGCATTTATCAAATATACATCTGTGATAGCCCGTATTTCTCCATGCGACTGATAGAGTAAGCTCTTGAAGTGATTTGCATTGAGATAAGAGTGACAAGGCGTTGGTAAGGGGTATATATTTCAAGTCGATACAGAGACATCGTAGTTTTGCAAGTGACAAGTCAACCTTGAACAAGGTATCGCGATACCTGTGGTAGTCAGTTCGACGAAGCTCCAGGGAGGTGAGGTGGCGAAGTCGTAGGGCTGAGAAAATTTCACTTTCTGACGCGTTGTCATATCGAATTCGTAGTTTGGTCAATTTGGGGAACTTCAAGCGTATATTACGCTGATAAGGCAAGTTGCTAAACCATCTCATGGACAAGTCTCGGAGATTAGTGCATGACCTTAACGCCTGAGCAAGGTCAGACCCTATGCGCCCAGATTGTATGTCAATATATGTGAGTCTCCTGAGTGGGAATGTTTTAAGGACAGGTCCAGGGTTATGAATATCCAGCGAGACAGATCGAAGATTCGGTGCGTTGGTAAATGCAGCAACTTGATCCATATTAGAGCCTGAGTTTCGAATCCTGACATATTGCAGGAGACAGACGCTGCCTCGTGGTAAACGAACTAACTTGTCATAGAGGATATCTGGTATGGTGATATCCGACAGAAATCGTATGAAGGGTACGATTCTCCTAAAAGCGTCAAGCGCTTCCCACATCTCATATCGATATGCCGACATAATGCAAGAGAGAGATCCATCGGTAAAGGTCATGAAACGGATGTATCTGTCATTCCAAATCTCAGGAGACCGCAGTATCACCGTGCGCCAAGCCCGACATACGCTGCAAAGCGTCTTGGGTAAGATTGTCTGAGAAGTGGCGGCAAGCTTGAATATCAAGGAGAGGATTTCGAAAGGAAGAGTGCGACATGGTGATAAAAACGCGATGCACTCATGTATCGCTCGCTGTTTATGATCTAGTTCTTTTTTGAGATTCGATAAGTCTGCCCTCAGTACGCATCGTTCTATTTTCCAAGGGTTCTCGTTTTGCAATCTGTATTCCCGTGCAGCGATATTGTGTTCCAAAACTGAGATGTTAGTGTTCAATTTGGTAAAGCGAGCCGCAAGAGCCATTTTCTCATCGGATGATACGGGTCGATTAGTGCACATGAGGACAGATTTAGTAGCGTCATATTTGAAAACGCTTTCCTTGCTTGATCGATTAACATTGGTTTACCATTGACAGTAAGGTAGGTACTCACTTTCAAATTGCGACCGTGGCTGGACTGCGCATCTCTTTCTGTTCTATCAGTAAAGAAGGTAGTAATTCTTTGCTAGAGAATGCGTCAGATAGAGGGAATTATTGAGCTCAAGCTAGCTACGAACCGAGAGAGTGCTCTCCGCAGACTTTGATGACATGTCGCCTGGACGTATGGAAACTCAATGTTATGGGTGAATGAAACAATCGATAGGCCAATGCATAATATCATAGTAACCAGTGAGTGGCAGTGAGCGCACGTGCTGATACTTCTTGAACAGGAATAGAATCCATAGCGGCGATTACAACAAGTTATACAGCCCCGAGCTGTGTAAAACAGATCGAGCGAGAATTCAGCATGACAACGTGACCAGAACTTGAAGACGGCGCGAGAAAGTTGTCACAAGAAGCATTGCGAAGAGCAAGCAAAGACGTGTCAAAAATCAGTCGAAGGACGAATGCTGTGAAAGGGATTTCGCGAGGAAAACATATGAGGATAGCGCATGAACAAAGCGGACTTCCTAAATCAGCAAGGAATAACACGATCACGTGTAGCGGGCACCCAACTTGGCCACCAATGATCAATGCATCTGAATCACGCCTTAATGAGGCGAGGTTTGCCCGTGGTTAATTCGGGCCAAAGATTAGATCATCGCATCCTATCACCATATCACATCTTATCTCTTCAGGCTCGACTTCATTCCAATTACATACTTCACGTCCCTTTGTTCCCATTGTCCTCAGCGCACTTATATATCTGCGGGCGCGGTAGCGAACTTCATCGTCTCACACTGCGCTCGCAGGTAAGCTTCTATTTTTTCAAAGCAAATTCCTGGTTCTAATCATCGTCTCACAGACTGATTAGACACCCACAATACCTCGTCGTTTCGATCGCGGTCTTTTCTACATAGTCTGCTCGCTAGTGTATGAGAAACACATCTCTGCCTCCCAGAGCCTCCGACGGTCGTTTTGTCTGCTCATCCTCACGCGCCATGACTCCTCACCCTCCGGGTCGGCAGCCCTCTCGGCTGACGAAGTCGCGGAGATCTGGAGCTCACACGCGCAGCTCCAGACCCTCCTCACCCAGCTCCTGGAAAAGGTGGACGCACTCCCTACCCCCGTGCCCACTCAACCCTTCTCAGTCGACAGACTTATGGAGCACACGGCGAGGCTGCCAGATTGGCGGATACTCTTCGTCCTGATCTATGTCCCCGTAATATCAAGGTTGCAGAGATATCAAAATGGACAGGCTCGAGGTTATCTCATTGATTGGGACCATTCATTTAGAACGTGATGTGCGTGTTCACAGAAATGACATTTCTTTGTGTACTTATGATTCGCAGAGTACCTGGCAATTCAGAGCCGTTCGGTTGTTGCGCGAACAGGTAAGAGATTGAAAGGTCCCTATTCCGAATCGCATCGACGGCGTCGAATCCTCTTTCCATAGCTTGACTTGGAACTTTGCGTTATACAACTCACCGCATGAGCACCACTCGACTGACGGTCGCGTTGCCTGAGAACTTTGACCGTTTCGACTGATATGTCGAAGAAGGCGAAGGCCAACATTATTTCCTTCTGTACGCACAGTGGGTCTATGGCACATGAGCATCTTAATTCAGGAGCTCTGCTTTGGTAATGAAGGAATACGTGTAGTTCTGCTAGCCATGCGGAGTGTCTTGCACCAACGATATACCAAGTCCGAGACAAAATTATACTGCCACACAGAAACTGAAAAGAAACAAGAAATGCAGCATCAGAAGTTCGAACTTGAAGTGAGGGAGAAGGCACTGAAGCCTTTAGATAATCCGAGCTGGCTACCAAATACTGCTTGATGATGAAAACATTGACTGTAAAACCAACAAAGATTGCAAGGAGAACTTTGCGAGATTCAGTGGCTGGGCCCTTTTCGACGCTTCTTATGCTGATGCAAGGGAAAGGCCAAGACCACTAGTGGACATACCTAACTTTCTGGGTCCTAAAGGCTTTTCGCTACAGCATCAATGTATGTTTTCACGTTCCATTGGAGAGTTCTAATACTCTGCATCAACCTTCTCATATTATACTATCAAGTACCTTTCGAACTTTTGTGTATTACATTGATTGCTACAGACGATCTATAATTGAGATAGCATGTATCGCATCGATGTACAGTAATTATGTCTATGTGATGATACTTCTATTCCGACGTAATCCGTTCGTCTTGAAAATGATTACCGAGAAAATGCTTGAAAGGGAAGGAATTCAGTAGGTTGTGTCGTGTCCGTCCAACGGACGTTTTACGTTAATTAGTGGCATGAGATTACATCCTTTCGAGTCATCACCATCCATTCTTTAATGAGCGACCTTGTCGCTGTCGGTCTCCCGGACCCTCTTCGCCTTGTTGGCCATCCGACTCCTTAGCCTGACGCGTTCACCATATGCGAAGAACACATAGGGAATCGGGGCGATGACACAGGAGATGATCGCAAGCAACAGACCGCCCCACTGGAAACCCATGTTCTCGTACATCTGATCGACCCAGAGGGGTATGGTAGCGCCAATGAGTGATCGCATGAGAGTCTTAGCGGCCATAGCGGAAGCAGCATAGGTGGAGTAAGAGTCGATGATGTAGGAGTTGGCAGCGACGTAGATGAGGATCATGGAGATACCGAAGAGGGCACCGGAGATGCAGACGACGACCCAGTGAATGGCAGCGTTGCCGCCGGTGAAGGCGAAGATGAAAAGGGAAACGGGGAGGAGACTGCGAGACAATTATGTGAGAAAAGACAACTACGATACGGGAGGAAGAATCAACGTACGCGCAACCGAACAACATGGGGAAGAGCCTAGCCTCGGGGAAGTTTCCGTACTTTGTGACGCGGCGGTAGAGCACTTCTTGGTAGGGAAGGGCGCCAAGAGCAAGGAGGATACCAAGCATGATACTGACGAACGAAGTACCGGTCAAGCCCATCGACCAGCCTCGGAAGTGAGCAAACGCGAGAGGGAATGCGAAGAAGAGCAGGTAAAGCAAGGAGTACACGAACGACAGATCTAACCATACATGTGGTCATCAATAGGTCTCCGCGTCAAGCTAAAATATGAACGTACAGAAGGAGAAGAAAAGAACGATAGGCTCCATGACCATCATGATCAATGGGCGAGTAAGGGCGATTCTGAGCGTCGTAGAGAAGGGGCGACGGTCCATCTCAGTCCGGGTGCTGTAACTATCGTCACCAGTCTCTTTGCGTAGGCGTGCGGCCTTCTTGTTCAAAAGGACCGGAGCGTATGTCTCGGGAACGAAGAGGGTGACGACAAAGACAACGCCGATCAGGATAAAGAGGACCCAGTAGATCCATCTCCAGCCTGCGCGCTCGCCAATCCAGCTGCCGATGATGGGTCCGAGACATGGGCCAAGGCTGCAGAACAAAGTTAGTTCAATAAAGTTTCTGACATAAATAGGTGCGAGAAGATGCTGACAAAATAGTACCGGAGAAGATGGCCATGGGGAAACCACGCTCTTTGACTGCCCAGATATCAGATATCGTTCCACCGACGTTAGCGACCGGTGCGGAAGCAGCGAGTCCAGCGAGCTGACGGCCAATGACCAGAGTAGCAGCGTTTTTGGCAAGGGCAGAGGGGAGTGTGAAGATGAAGAAGAACAACATTGAGACGCAGTATATCGGTTTGCGACCAATAACTTCAGACAAGGGAGCGAAGAAAAGTGGCCTGTGATGTTGCAAAGCAAAATTAAATGCACGATATTGGGGAAAAAAGGTAAGAACCTACCCTATGCCGAAGCCAAGGACGAAACATGACACTGTGAGGTTGATGACCTCTTGTGAAGCATGTAACTCTTTGGCCGCGCCTGCCATACTGGTTGGAAAGGTATTAGCCCTGAGTGCGATCTGCCCAAAGGACAAATAAAACTTACTCTCCAGTAATGATTGAACTTCCGATTGCAACAGTCAAACAGAGCAAAGATGCGGCGAGGGTGATGAACCTGTCGCTAGTCAGCTTTGGACCCACAAAGAGGTAAATAGGCGCCTACCATCTCTTTCCGGAGCTCCACTCCCTAGGATCCTCTCCCTGACCTGCTTCGAACTCCACAAGCTTGATCCCTTCCTTCTTCGCCAGCTCCTCAATAGTCTCCTTCTCGTTCGACGAAGTCTCGACGATGGTGTTGGCAGGGGTCGTCTGCACCTCGAGATCCCCGGCCTTTTTGGCAAACTCGACATCGACAGGTTCGGATGACATTATTGCGTGCTAGTCCGCCGGTCGCAGAGTATGGGGTATGGGGCCACAGACGGCCGAAAGTGGGGAAATATGCGGGACAGCAGGACCATATGGCTCTGGGATTTCTTTTATACTAGCGTCCGGCATACGACTTGAGCGGAAATTTTTCATCTTCACTCGTCAGCACAAGTGCGTAGTGTCCCGTGAAAGTCCGCATCAAAAACGAACTAAAGCCGGTGCGGTTCAGGGACTTTGTTTAGGAACCATCAGGATTCGAGCTCGTATTATCACTAATTTGCAAGCTCACTTTCATATTCGACTGACAAATTTACATAAATCCACTGTTAGGAATCTTCGACGCATTGATGCAAAGCAAAACTTGCTTTTTCCTGAGTGGCAGAGGAAGTTTTTCGAAAGAGTCGATTGAGCTGCGGTATTGGACTTCCATATAAGGGTGATGGGATCGTACCCCATTCGGCTAATCTTTATCGAAAAGCTTGGAAACAAGGTGCAAACGAGGCAATCGATTAATATTACTCAACAGCTGGAATGAGAACGCGCAACCATATCGACCAGAAAGGCAAGCAAAATAAAAGCCTCTGTTCAGTTGACCTAGTGGGCAGGGAGACCTACGCCACCTTCCTAGAATGTCGCCCACTCGCTCAAAGGACATACCCTGGGAAACTGATTTTGGGTGATTCGAGTGCTAGATCAACGGCTTGGAATCGGCCCGGACCCTTGCCAAGGTCGATCTTAACCTCCGTTGTCTTCCGCCTCTCGAGTCCAGGAAGCGCTTGAGAGCTGCTGGTAATGTTTCTTCAACTCAAAAGGCCTGATGCCTGAATGTTTATCAGAAATTTTTCGATATGGATTCGAATTTCAAAAATCGGATCCAAATTTGGGGAGGTTGCCAAGTACTGCCAAGGATCGGATCCAGGGAGATCACGGGACATGCTCAAAATAGATTGCAGAAAACAAGCAGCTTGAAGGCTCAAGTAACAAGAAAGCATTGTCAGTACAGACGACAGAGGAGTTCGAAGCAAGTTACTTGACCAATAAACAGTGAGTGAGAGCTTACTCTCGTCGAATGATTCAACAAGGTCAGTCAAGACGAGTAATGAAAATTCAACGTCATACAACCGAGTATAGGCCTGTGGCCGGTATCTTGTGTCTTGAGGTCGACAGTACTTGAGTCAATCCTCCTCCTATCAATAACTTCAGCCTATGATCCATTTCTCTGTGGTGCTCTACAGCTGCGTATCGAGGGATGCGATTTCAGTGCGGTACATCAAGATAGTCCATCGATCTCAAATCCGATCAATGATTGGTTCCAGAGCGTGCGTGAAAAGAGCCTCTGTCCATTTGGGAAGGCACAAACACTCCAGCGTTAATTAAAGTTGATATCTCAAGATAGATACGGTAGGTCAAGGCATTGTCGATCATTACTGGTTTCAAGGACCAATCATAAGCGATGAACATTATTACAACATGCACCTCACAATGACGGCCTTTTATTACAATTTTCAAGAACAGAATACGTACATAGCAGATAAGCATCGTGGATCGGTCGGAGTAGCCGATTGACAACGGACAAGGTCAGTCTGCGCAGGAGACAATAATGAACACCGTACGGAATACAAAGGGTTGTTCGACTGCCTGTGATTACCGCAATCTACATACCAGAGAATATACGAGACAGCAAGGACCTCGAGTTTGTCGTTGAATCCACGACAAATGCAATATAACTACATACATTGAGAGGAGTTTTGGATGAATGCAGAGCAAAGCTACACCCTTAGTCAATCGGTTCCACGTACGCAGGCAGGGGTTGAATGATATCGATAAGCCTTGGCACGTGAGACGCCTTGAAGGTCATTAACACGACATATCACTTCTCGACACAAAGCAGCCTAGTTTCGTCAGGATAACGACAAGTTATTTTTGGCTCTGGCCAAACCTCGGTCGCGTGCGTCGAAGACGGGTGAAAGAGAAGAATGCGAAGAAAGGTCTATATAGGGGTACTTTGGACCATGTGGATGCTGCCTGTAGATGATGAGCTAATATCATATCAGTCTGACGAGGTCTCTTCGCCCCCAAAACGACCACCGCAGCAATCTTCACAAAAGCATGGCGTCAGAGACCGTGAATGAAATCATGATACGTAAGAAGCGGAACATCCTTGTATTTTCAAATACATAAGAAGCCGACGAGAAGAGGGGCGCCAAGGAGATATAAGAGGACGTCGTTAGGTACCGAAGACAGTATACGCAATGGATGTATCGCGATGTGTCAGGGCTGCCGCAGAGACGAGGCACCGAGGCGTTCTGACATTCTGCTGCCAGAGTGATCGACCACGCCAAAAACAACGGAATTTCATTGCGACAAGTTTGAGTGGTCACCGCGAGTCGATCGAGGAACACAGGCATGACACACGCCGCATCATTATATGCTTAGATTGTATAGAGTAAAGCGTCGCGTCGTCAAGGCCAGTCTATCTCTCCATATTAAAACATATCAAACCCCACGAGCATCTTGCTTCGAACTTTGTCAAAAATACCAAGGGTGCTATCTGGCTCTGGCCGAATCGTGGTCATAGCGCAACAAAGAGATGAGGAAGAAAAAGGATCCATATGCGGAAACTTGGGCAATGCGGATGCTGGTTGTCGATTGAAGATGTGAAAGGTCAAGATGAAGGTCCTGATGGCGTCCCTTTGGTCAAGAGCGACCGCACATGGTCGCCGGCAAAGACCATTTGGCATGGGAGTGTGGATACAAGTATCGCTGAACCTTTTTTTAACAAAGACAACGCCGAAACAACAAAAGATCGACTAAAATAGCCATGGGTATGTGTGCCTTGATCTGCATTGAGAGAGGGTTCTTTGATACTAAGATGCGTCAATCATGACAGCATCAGACATTGTGATTGCAAAAGAGCTGCAGAGGGTATCATGAGAAGTGATAGACTTTTGAGGGGTTTATTGAATGAATTCGCCATGGTTGACAAGCGGGATGTAGTACAGCAACTAGCAGACGGGGGGACGATCTCGGTGGAAGAAACGTGTAGAACACGGACACGAGCAGCCTTCCACTGATTGCCTCACAACCAGCCGTTCGAGCTCAAGCCTCGTGTATCAATTGTGGGTAAATGGGCGTGAAGTCGCCGCTTTGAAGAAGCCAGGCTGGCCGGCGCTGGCCGGTCTTCATTCGATGTCCTCGACGGTGTTGAGATGCAAGAAAGTAAGTCTTCGGCTTGCCCGAAAGGAGTATACATAAACAGTGGTGGTATTGGCTCAGAAAGAGCTCCGAGGAAACAATGCGCGCGGGGATGAGTCTATTGTCTGACTCGGATATATGACTAAATAAAGAAATTATTTCGTTCGCCGCTCAGCCATGCACGTTGTAGCCGTCTGACAGTCTGTGACACACTTCAAAGAGATGTAAAGGGCCAACAATGGCACTCCTGAAGAGCAACCTGGGCCTATATAAGCCGTCAGTCAGTGACGCGAACAACCATTCAAAAGACTACCTTCTTTCCCAATTACGAGCGACCCGCCGCTGAGCGACGAATAGGTTTCCCTCCCCATTCTTTGATTTTTCAAGCCCTCTTTATTCCAGTGCTCCTCGCTTCATTAACACACAAGAAAATGAAGTTTGCATCCTCGATACTTTTGCCTGTTGCTTTCGCAGCCTCTGCACTTGCACACGGCCTGGTCACCCAAATCACCGTCGATGGCACGGTTTACAAAGGAAACGATGCGAACGGCAAGGATCCCTCTATTATTCGCTTGGTCGACACTACGTCTCCAGTTAAGGGTGCCACTAACCCAGACATGAACTGCGGCGCAGGCTCTCCTCCACCTGCGGCAGATATCGGCAAGGCCATGCCTGGTAGCAAGCTCGAATTCACTTGGGGTTCCGGATTCGGTGGGAACGTGAGTTGTGCCTTGCTTCAAAATTATGTGTCCACTCTGACTCGTAGCTTAGTGGCCCCACAACACCGGTCCAATCATGACATACATGGCTTCTTGCGGAAGCACTACTTGTGACAAATTCGATTCTACCCAAGCGAAGTGGTTCAAAATCGATCAACAAGGTCAAAAGGACGGTGCTAGTAATACTTGGGTCCAGGCTGACAT
>JABAJZ010000091.1:3779-28084 GCA_018857265.1 Termitomyces sp. T32_za158 | reverse complement strand
GAAACAAATCAGTCACGCGAGACCAACCACCGGAATTAGCACAAGTCATCAATCTCTCACCCGAACTAACAGAGGTCGACTGGGAAGCACTGCCGCCAGAAAAGGTAAATGCATCGCATGCGTCGTAGTATTCCATGTCTCCATCCCACTCCGGGAAGCCAAATTCGTCATCATCGTATGTATGGAGTGCACGGAGGTTGTACCGACGGTCGAACCGTGCGGAGAAGGAGAAGTAATCTGTGTTGAGAGGCCCATATGGGAGTGCTTTGATACTGGAGGGTTTTTGAGTACATGTTTCGTTGGTGAACACTGTTTCCACCAGATGAGCAAGGGGTGTACGGCACAAATGCATGAAAATTTATACTTCAAGGTGACGACCACAATATAAGAATTAACCCGGGATTCGAGGGGTGGATGTCAGGGAAACAAGGCTGGCGTGAGTAGGGAGACGTCTCTTGATGTAGGCCGACGGAACACACCCGGCCTGCCAGGACCTTGTGAAGGATTTCTGTGTGACGTCCAAGAGGGTAACAAACACTCAGCTCTCCCCGGCGATTAGATGAGATTGACGACACAATAAATGATTCCTGACACCATCACACTTCTCAATGATTATTGGGTAATTGATGAGAATCGTGAAGTAGAATCATAATATTCGAGGCAAGGAATAAGTAAACACAAGGAATTATACGAGATACGAGGATACAGGCAGTCAAAAAATATGATGAGGCTTTGAAGGGGTAACCACATGCAGACACAAGGACAGGATGGAGAGAGAAGGGTAGAGCAAAGGAGAACGACAACGACTCTATAGCTCGTCGTCGGTGAACACCTCCTCACCACGCTTCCTCCGTGCCATACGCTCCTTCTTGGCCTAAAAGGTAATTTCCAATAAGCTCATGCACGATTACAAGAAAACAGAAAGAGCACAAACCTTGCGAGCTTCCGATGCAGTCAACTTCTTCTGCTTCTTAACATCGATCTTGTTACCCATAGCATCGTACTGCACTTCCTCCTCGCCGTCCTGCTTGTCAATGCGGGGACCGGAGCCCTGACCTTCGACCCAGTTGTGGCCAGAGGCCTCAAGACGACCATCGCGCATGGCCCAAACTCTGCAACCATTCATCAGTCAACGACTCGAGTACACAAGTTAGAAATCAGGAACGCACTCCTTGCAGATCGACTCGGAGAAGTCACGATTGTGCGTGATGATAAGGACACCACCCTCGAAGACCTTGAGCGCCTCAATAAGCGCGGCGAGCGACTCACGATCGAGGTAGTCTGATAACGATTATCAGCCAACTGTATAGATAACAGCAATCAAGATCACGTACTAGTCGGCTCATCCAAGCAGATGACGTGGGGACGACGCCATGTGGCAGCACCGAGAACGATCTTGACTTTCTGACCACCGGAGAGACCACGCATGGTGTTATGTGAGACGAACTCAGCCTCAAGACCGAAATCGGCGAAGTGCTTCTCGATCTCGCGACGAACAAGGGGACGGAGGAGACCAAGGCGCTGAGCTTCACGAGTATCAACCTCGAGGACTTTCTATAGACAGACGTAAGACATTGGCGATAGATGATACAAGAGATCACGTACCTTTTCGAAACCACGCTTGATGAGCTCATCACGAGGCATCCAGATGTTCTCAGAGGACGAGAGAGCCTTGAACGAGACTTCGTACTCATACGACTGCTTCAGCTTCTTGCGCGCAACGATCTCATCAATGATCCTCTTCTGGCCTTCAACGACGACGATGGACCCATCCTTCATCTTTTGCGCCTCCTCCTCGGAGATCTGTCGGCTAGCCTTCTGCATCTCCTCGAGATCTTCACCAGTCTGGTAACGCCACAACATGTACTCGAGCGGTGTCTTGTCGAGGTGGTTATCGATATGGTGGAAAGCGTGCTGGGCAACGTAACCAATGACCAAGTTGGGGTGTTTCCAGATCTCACCACCCTTGTTGGCCTCCATGTCGCCAATGAGCAATTTGACGAGTGTAGACTTTCCGGAACCGTTGGGACCAAGGACGGCTACACGGGAAGAGAGAGAGACTTGCAGGGAAATGTCGAAGAGCTGTTGGACGGGCTGCGTGGGGTACTGGAAGCCGACCTTGCGCCTGTCAAATCACGTCAATCGAACGTTAGATAGAGAAGTGCCGAGAGGCTTACATTTTCAGAAGAGACTTCTCCTTGGTCTTGACACCCTCGAGCAGGGGAGGGTCGGGAAGCTTGAACTTGTAGTCTTCAGCGGCCTCAAGAGTGTAGTAGGACTTGGCCTCGGGGACCTGGGCAACGAACTTCTCGAGATTACCGCGGTATCTGCGGAGCTTGAAGCGGTTGAGGTGGAGGACGTCGGTGATTGTGTTGTTCAAGAATCCGGAGTCGTGAGAGACGATGACTAGTTCCAGCATCAGAAATCGAGTGAAAAATACATAAGGGTATCGACGTACTAGATGTGCAGGTCTTGAGACTGGTGAGGTAGTTCTCCAACCAAGCAACGTTGATGACGTCAAGATGGTTAGTCGGCTCATCGAGGAGAAGGATATCGGCCTTGAACAACATGGCACGAGCAAGAGCGAGCTTCATCTTCCAACCACCGGACAAGCTGCCAATGGCATGTTTCTGGCGCTCGTCGGAGAAGCCGACGGAAGCAAGGGTCTCGATAATCTCCTCCTTGCCGGCTTGGATGCGGTCGTCGGAGATGATGAACTCGAGGACGGAAGTTTCGGCCTCGCTGCCGTCGATATCGTGCTCGACGTAGAACGTGCGAACCTCGTCGGGAGAAGGGAAACCCTCGACTTGACTGGAGGAAAATTGTTAGGCAGGGTATTTACGGAAAAGTGATTACATACCCATTGGTGATAGCCCTCATGAGAGTGGACTTACCGGTACCGTTCTTACCGCACAGACCGTAGCGGTGACCACGCTTGAGACGGAGAGTGGCGGTGTTGAGCAAGATCTTGGCACCGTAAGCGAGGGAGAACTGGCAGTTGCACAGGTCTTCGCCTTCCTCATCGTCCTCGGGGACTTCTTCTTCCTCTCCCTCAGTGGCGGAACGGACGACCCACTCATGTGTAGCATCGGTGGGCTCGGGGGTAGCGAGGATGAACCCAAGGAAAGGAGCGAGCAAGTCCCACTGAGGAACCTCGAAGTTCTTGTTGTTGACAAGGTTGGCAGCAAGGGCCGAGACGTAGACGGTGGTGGCATCCTTGGCAGGGAATTCGGCACCTAGCTTCTTGTAGATGGAGACGAGGGATTGCGCCAGCGCGGAACCCTCGGCCTGCTTGAGGGGAGGGAGGTCTGAGCCGTCACCCTCGGGAACCTCTCCGACCTGGCGGAGAGTCTTGATGGCCTTGTTGACGACACCGCGAGCTTCGGGGTCACCGATGGTCTGCTCGACCTTGATGAGGCCGGGCAGGAGTTTCGGCAGGAACGGCCGAACGGTGACGGGAGAGTCGACGAGCTTGGACATGTTGTCGACGATGCTAAAAAAATAGGAATGAGTTTTGCTTCGCGTTTGACAAATAGCTAGACTTACACGGCGACCTTACGCTTGGTCGCGGTGAGCTTCTCGTTGAGACCACGGGAGAGAAGGGGGACCATCAAGGAGAGAGTAGGCGAATCTACTTCGGAAACGAATGTGGTGGCGGAGAGGAGGGCGATCGTGTTGGGTACCTCCTCAACAGGGTTAATCAGAGCCTTAATAAGAGCAGGAATAAAGCGTTCGATATCTTTGTTCGACACAAGAGCGGTGGTCTTAGTAAGCGAGTCCCGGGCGGCCTTCTTGACGTCAGCCTTGGTGTCCCAGATAGCTTCAGAGAGAACGGGGACGATATCAGGTGTGAGGCGAGCGGTCTGTGCAGGCGCGCTGACAACGAGCTGGTTCAGGATGACGAGGGCACCCGTTTTGATCTGCCACTTGCCGGCAGTTTTGATCTCGTGAAGAAGGGCAGGAAGGATCAGTGATGTCGCCCAGGGATTCATGGCAGCGACGTAGCTGCGGACGGCCTCGACGGCAGCAGTCCTGGGAGCGGGCATCTTGTCGGCAAAGGCCTCAATGAGGGCAGCGTAGATGCCAGATTCGATGAAGATAGGCTCGAGCGCCTTGACGGCACCAGCACTAACGAACTGGACGATGGCATCTGCCGCGGCCTCACGGGCAGCAGGTGATTTTTTGTCGGCGAGAGCTGCGAGGACAGCGGCGGGGAAACCAGCGGAGGTGAGAGCCGAAGGGCCTTCTTTTTGTGCAACAGCAGCGAAGGATGCGACTGCAGATTTGCGAGCAGCGGCATCAGCAACGAAGAGGGCAGCAACGGCGTCCGATGGAGCGGCAGCGGCTTTAAGGGAGGCAGGAGAAGGAGTTGCGGGGACAGAGGCGGTGGCAGCGGGCATTGCTGATATCTGCACAGACCAAAATCAGGACGATGTGCGATTCGATTTTTTTTTTATCTGACCTTTGGAGATAATATGTCTAAGTCGTTACTGGACCTTGTCAAACAAAGATCGCTCTATATCTAATCGGTGGCAATAATGCCTGGAGATGGAGATCAGCACACGCAACAGGGACGGACACTGCATTACCTCTAAGCGGAGGGGATAAAGGAAAGAGTGGAGGTGAAGGAACCCTAATATAATTTTTCCTCGAGTACTTGTAATCGCTTATGTCGGAGCTTAAAAAATTGCTCCATCCGAGATCATATCCGTGATGGGCGGTGCAAGACGGTCAAAACGCGGGGCACAAACTAACGGCAGAAGGGGTGAGCAAATGTGCGATCCACGGAGGCCTCACGATCCACAGCATTTGAGCCAAAAAACACATCAAAGTCTCAATGAACGGCCGTTGTGGGCGTTTGAATCGACTCACACAATCGGTGGCGATGCGCGGCTCACGGAATTCCTCAAACAAATGAATGCCATCTATTGAGTCACTCCAGTGCATAATCTACTTTACGCCTACTCCTTGACCGAATCATCCGCAAACGTTAAAGGTGCAAATACCTACGGGGAAATCGGGACAATCATCAGCAATCAGCCAAACAAAAAAAAAACGTGTCAAGAGAAGCTCACATGTCCACCGCCTTCAAAATGTTTGCTGTTCGCCTCGACCCAGTGCAGTCGCAGCGCGTGCAGGAACGCCGACAGACCCTGGTGACAAGTCAAGTACATTTCGGACAGCTGATCATGATCATCACCCACCTCCATGATGCACAGAATAAATACAGTCCCAGAGAACCAAAATAGGCCCATCAGGATCAGGGCAACCCAACCGACAAGCGACGTGGGCCCCAACAAAGGCTCCAGCGTCATCGACCATAACACCTCCGATAATTGTGCATGTGCCAGCGATAGCGCCCACAGACGCAGGTACGACGCCGTATGTGAAATGCACCCCAAGCAAAACTCAATAGTGTGTATCACCTGATGAATCACAACCTCCCCAAAATCGTGTTGTTCCTGGAAGAAAAATCCTCTGAGCTCAAATTCTAATTCAAAGGATAAACACGCCACTTACGTGTTCCTCGCTCGCGTCCTCAACTATCGCTCTTCCATCTCCTTCTTCCTCAGCCTCGAGGACATCATCACGTTCGTCCCGCGGAACATCACCCAAACCGCTGTATCCCTGATTGTGAATCCTTTTCATCTCCTTCCAAGCAAGGTATGGCTTGGTAATCAAAAGCCACGGTACACACACCGCCGCTAGCAGGAGCAGCACAGGCTGCACAACACCCTGCCCGGGATACAACCTTAACTCTGGCTTGATACTCGTCGGCGACAGGAACATCGCGATCAGCATGTTCAACAACGAAGGCGGCTGCGCCGTCGTCTGGGACCAGTCGATGCTCCATTTGTACAGAATGCAAATGGCGAGGTACCCGAAAATCGATTGCAGGAAGATCATCTGAGGGATAAAGTTCGCGTAGATATCCACTGGCCGTTTGAACTTGATATGATTAGGAAGCTGTAGGCACAATGCGAACGTCATCTGGACAACAAAACCATTGTTAATTATTGACCGGTAAATGAATTTGTCCCGGAGAAGATAAGGACAAGGTTCCCGATACGTACATGAGTAACACCAAGCACAATTGACATCTTCATTTTATAAGAGTTGGTGAACACTAACACGTTATCTGCGCCGTGCCAGCCAGGATCGAGACCGAATGGGTATACATGCCCCGTGTTGACGCCCACGATAGAGGTAGAATTTGATTCTTGGAAGTTCCAGCCAGAATGCCAGATATGGAGCGATCGCGAAAAGATATCGTTGTACAGGAGACCGGTGTACATTGAAAACATGCCCATCAGGAGGATGATATACCGGCCGCTTTTGTAATATCGATGGCGATGAGCGCAAACTCAGATGCATATGTAGATAGAACTCACAAAAAGAATTGTCCCATAATCTTAGAAAAGCATTAGTCTGAATGAAGTGACGATCATAACCCTAAAAAAGCACTCACCTCGCCAAGATCCTGGCGTGCAAGTTTCTTCTCGGCGAGTATCATATATAACGCAGCACAGAAAATGATGAAACCATGACCGATATCACCAAACATGACTGCGAAAAGGAAGGGGAAGGTGGCGATTGCGAAAAGACCAGGATTGGTCTCCTGGTACTTGGCAGTACCATAACTGTCCATGATTGTCTGGAAGCCAACTGTAAATTTGTTCGTGCGGATGAAGGTCGGCGGGGTCTTGTGAGTGCGCAATTCATGTAAAATCGGTGGCACGTTCGTGCCAGATTGCTCCTGAAAATACGCCGATCAGCAAAAACCTTCCGGATGGTACACACGGCCAACGTACCGTCGCATGTCGAAGACCAATCTGGATGTTAGTAATGTCCCGAGTAGGCACCCATGCCTCAGCAATGAGCGTCTTCCTCCTAACATCATAATTGAACAGATTTAGAGTCTCATAAATCATCTTCTCCTTCCTAACAACATCCTGCCAGCTGCGGAGGCTCTCCCCTAACTTGACGAGCTCCGAGCGACGATTCAGACCAGTGTTGTAGAGGACATTCTGGATGTCCTCCAGACGGACCGTGACCTCACGCAACGACTCCGAGCGCTTGTCCGCATTCGGGTCGATGGGATAGATAGTTGCGCCCATAGATTCAGCAACCTTGCGGATCTTGGCAAGGAGAGCGTCACCGTGTGCGAAAATGATGAAGACGTTCTTGCGAGTCTCTTCGCCAGTAGAGGGGTTAACAAAAGGCTCGACAATGTCAGTGTGATTCATGTATAAGTTACCACGGAGTACACGCCAGAGAACCCGTTCAAAGACGGGGATGCGTGCGCGGTCAATAGTTCCAGTGACGAATCTACCGGAAAAGATGTCAGTGGAAAGGTGCATACCACAGCGCAGGACTTACTCCAGGTCAAACTGGACAGTACCAGAGTACTGAGCTTCACGCTCATCGTGTTGAAGAAGAGGAGCCGAGCTATCGTCGAAGGATGACCTAATATTGGTATGTTGTCCTTGGGCCTATACAAAGATGGTTAGGCAAAGATGGCAACGGATAGAAAGCATACCGACCCTCTCAAAGAATACAGCAGTCTCTCGCAAGACATGATAGGCCTCCATAAGCTCCTTGGTCCTCTCACTGAGGGTCTGATAACTGTCATTCATCTTCACCAGTCTTGACTCGTGCTCTGCCAAGGTCACATCAAGCTCGTCAATGGTCTGCGCCGCGCGAGGGCCCACGGTGATCAGTGGAGCCGAGTCGTACAGAGGACGAATGGGAACTACGTCCTTTTCCTTGTCTATTTGACTGGCAAAGAACCGAACGCGACGGGCCATCTCGTCGATACGCCGAATTTCACCGACGAAAGAACGTTGAAAGGGATTGACACTGGGGTTTAACTGATGCATGTACCCCGTCAGACGTTGTATTCAAGCGTAGAAAAGATATAGGTACTTGCATCTTTAAATTGTGCGTTACCAAGTTCACCGAGCTCGGCAACGGTGTCATGGGCTACTTCGGTTGGTACGAAGAGCTGTACCAAGCTCATCTGTTCCGAGCCTACATTGTCTGATTACTTTTGTGCCCAAGTATGGTATACACAGACTTACGGAACGGATTGGGGTATTCGTCCGCCATTAGGCCAGCCAATATGTTTGAAATAGAAAATGTGACGTTTAGCGACGCGGATGACTTGCTTGCGTGTATTAGATTTGTGCATGTTTGTCTATTCCTCTTTCCTCTCGTTTCCTCTTCCTGTTGCCAATTGGCTTCACTCATTGCTCGCTCAACTCAATCCACGACCTTCGTATCAAATTACATACTTATATGTAACATATAATGCTGCTATTTGACGATGCCAAACTATAGGCTGCATATATCATGTTGCCTCCCCTGTTCTCTCAGACATTCACCTCCTTCAATGCCCCTCTCAGATACGCTTCATCAACCCAAGATTCAATGTAGCCGAGTTTTTTCAGGTCTTCCACAACTGTCACGGTCCAACTTTGACAGTTCCACTCTGCACATTCATCTGTTATCACCTCAACCAAGCGACAAACCCGCGTTACTGTATCGAGTTGTTCACGCGGAATGCATCCAATATCGACGTCCAAGAACTTGGCAATAGGCTTGTTGATATCAATGATATTCTCGGGTCCATCATAGTGAAAGCCCCCCGGCATCCCATGAAGCTGATGTGCAATGCCTTGCTCCGCAGTATCGCCACCATTACCAGTACGAATGAAGAGTAACCAATGATATGGTTTCTCTTTGTTGGTCTGCCAGTGAACGCCACGTTTATAGGCAACAATACTAAGATAGTAATCCGCAGGCACCATTGCGTACAGATGTAGGGCGGGCGTCAACTAAGGGGAGTACGTAGTAGGTGGTGTGGGCAAAGACACGGAAATCACCGAACTGGTCTTGATCGAGTTTCAAGCGTGGCGCGAGGATAGTTTTCAGTCTTTCAAAGTCTCAGGAAAATTGTTCGTTCAGATAGCTCAATGCTGAAGAATACTGTAGCAGATGCTAATGACATGCCCATGTTCGTCCGAGAAATGCTATTCATTGATCCCGAGTTCAGTCCTCTCAGAGCCTTACATATTTAAGTATGAACGATTGAATCTATCGTCTAATCTAGCTGACATTACAACGTCTATGACATATGCCGTCAAACGGAACCATGTCAACCGTGGAGTATTCACGAAGCAATGCAAGCGTAGGTAAAATCTGGCGAAGTATAGATCAATGTAGAAACATGGTCGGAAGATAACAAACGAGGGAATGGACGGACGGACGGATTTTGTAACTTTCGCAGCGACAGATCTCCCGGACGTCACCAAGCGTTACTTGGCGAGATTGAGATGAATGTTAAAAAGTAAGTTGAACATTGATTTCCTAACTTTAACCTGTTCAGATTGCCGGTTTTCCAGTCCATTCCGCGTGTATAGGCATATATTGTAGTTCCTGGATGACATCTTGATAGGATGGGCCAAGTATCACTGACGGCATAGATCAATGAGCCTAGAGCGCTCGCTGGATTTGTGAAAGACGATGATAGTTCTTCCTGGTAAAAATCAAGAGCGAGGATATGCACACCATCGGCCTTGTTTATTCGCACTGAGACCCAAAAGAGTACGTAGGCATAGAGCACATGGGCATTTCGCATCAACCCCGTGGAATGCCTGGCAGTTATCAACTTCGGAAATATAAACAAGTCCACTCCGAAGTTCGAGAGGTCGACACTAGATCTGTGACGAGAATGAAGTTAATGAGTTGTGCTCCCAGACAGAAATTTACCTGGATAAAGGAGTTCTGAAGTCAATTGCCAAGCTCCGAGCGGACATTTGCTACCATCGGAGGTTTGAAAAAATATAGGCCTTGGGCCTTAGGGCTTCGTCAATCCTCCGGTTGTTGAGCGAACATGTCTTTGACGAAAATGGACTCTTGATCTCGTAAAGCTGACTGACTATTGATACCATAGGATCTCGGAAACGCTATCTAGTATCGATATCCTCGCTCGAAGCAAACTCAAAGCCTCTCAAACGGTTCTGAATACATACGAGCATGCCGAACGGTGGAAGTTTCGGAACCGAAACGCCTACAACCAGGCTAGGAGGTTATGTTTGAACAGATTATTGTCAAAGATAAGCTGGGATCAAGAGAAACCATGTACTTCAGTTGTCATCGCGAGTCATGGGTGTCAGCGCATGATCGAATGGAACGGTTGACCCAAAAACTCCGACTTCTTGTAAATTATATGTAATACATATCACCACAACCACAACCACAACCACCGCGTGACGCCTTCAACTTAATCCAACTTTCTGCAAGAGTGTGCGGTAAGGTGGCCCCAGTATCAATATTGAATCTTTAGCCTGAGCTTTCTCGTCAAAACTGAATATTTCCATGATTTTGAATGTTCTCCGCCACTTCATTCGTCGTCTCCGTCGCGCCCTTGTCCCCTTACGGACCCGTCTTGCACATCTTCTCTACGAAAATCCATTACTTGCTCAAAACGTCTTACTCCTAGATCCATGGACTGTCATCAAGACCACGAGCATTGCGCGATCTCGACAAGAAGCAGCTGCACATGCCTTCATTTGTCAACATACATCTGTTCTCGTTCCCGTTCTTTTTGATAGTTGGACAGATGATTCTGCCGATGTTGGGTATTTGCGCATCTCCGTAGTTCCTGGTGAACTGCTTGAGACTGCATGGCCCATGATGACGCCCGAATCGCAAGCTCGTACAGCGAGGGACCTCCGATTATACATTACTGAAATTCGTGCCCTGCAACAAGAGCCAACACCGGCCGGTTGGATAGGTTCTGTAGGAAAAAAGGGCGTTGTTTGTCCAAGGCTCGGGATGCATGGTCGTCCTTGTGGACCATGGGAATCAGAGGCAGAGTTTAACGCGTTTCTCTTGAAGCCATTGGATCAACGCAAACCTGGAGATTGGCAACGGACGTTCAGGGATACTTTGGCCGGTTATAACCATCGGATTGTCTTCACTCACGCAGACCTTTCCCCAGACAATGTGATGGTTGATAAAGAAACGGGCAAAGTGACCGGTATAATAGATTGGCAAATGGCGGGGTGGTGGCCGGAATATTGGGAGTATAGAAAAGCAATGTATCGTGGTAGGTCATCCATCGACTGGTGGACAAAGCTACTGGAGGATGTCATGGAAAAGCACTGGGAAAAGTGGGGATTGGAATCGGACTTGGAGAATTTCGTATGAGCATCCATGCAAATAACTGTTCCTACGTATACTTGCGGAGTCATCACTCAAGTCTTTTTTCTCTTACTATGTGATTATGCAGAAGTTCTCAAAACGTTTCAAGGTACTAGCATCTAGACTTGGTAGCAATTGGGGCGGGCGTCGAATTTCCGGTTGTGGCTCTCAAGGGACTTACGGACAAGTTAAAGTTGATTTTGCGTGATTCATATTTCTTCCATCAGCCCATGCGCCTTCAGCCTTATGAGAAAATCACTCTCAAGAGCTACCCGGAGATGCTCAAACCACACATCGTTCCATTTTCGCTGTTCCTTGGTAAGTACATAGTATTCTTTCGATGTTAAGATGGTTTTCCAACATCCATGCTAGAAAAGAATCAGGATATTTCTTTGGCGAAATGCAGCGCAAGTGATCGACCCACTCGAATGTGTGTGGCAAAATATGACGCGCGACGTTGGAGCAAGTAATGTTCGGGGAAGAGTGGGTTTGTAAAAGGAGATGGCGAAAAAGACATAAAAGGCGAGTGATTGATTCGATAAGTCCTCATCCAACACTGCATCAACCGCAACCCACTTACTTTGAATTCCTTGCTGTTCATTCTGACTTCACAACATTTACTATAGCATCAATCTGTCATGTCCTCATCGCACTTGTCCCTACATTGTGAAACTGGACCCGCCGAGCGCTACGAGACGAGATATTGTACCCTTTGTGACGAGTACTTCCAATCACTGGAATAGTTGCTTCAGCATGTTTAAACATCAGATGTACACCCGCGGTGTGAGCCTTGCAATCGCGGGTTCCTAAACAAGAACTCCCGTAGAAGGGTAAGTTCCATGCGCCACATACATCTGCATCACTCCTATTTGATCTGTCCTCCCAGCACTATTCCTTGTCTTGCAACCACATCTACTGCGATGTCTGTGACAAACTCTTTAAAACATACGCAGCACTTAATGTCCATGTGGAACATTCCATCCGTCACTCGGATGATTCCGATGACGACGACGAGAACGCCGCCGTTGATCGTCCGGATGGTTGGGAGGAGGAAGTTGTCGAGCAACTTGAGAGAGAAGCATGTACCCAACAAGTAGTGGAGCAATATTCTGCTGACCTTGAGGAAGAAAGTAGATTGTCAAATGTGCAGCAAAGACAGGCGATGCTGGTTAGTAAACCTTTTTCTTCAATATCTCCCCTTTTCGCTAAAGGGCTTCGCAGAAATTCATGAGCCGCCGTCAGCGTGGTGTACCGAGTGAATCACATTCATATTGTAGCCCAGTCGTTCATTCATCCAAAAAATGTTGCATCAACTCGCTGTGGGCATCTTTTCTGTTTGCCGTAAGTCGTAACACCCAAATCATAATCCTATTGTAAATTCATACTTACTCCTCCAAAGATGCATATCCAAGGCTATTGAGCAGAAAGGTGAATGCCCATCTTGCAGAACAAAAAACGTCAAAATGCACATCCGCAAACTTGACATGAGAGTGTACTCGTGATTTTTTAATTATTTTTGTCTACCAATAGCATACCCCGAACGCGACCGGTTAGTATGTAGAACGGGCGCCGGCTGTTCGCACGCGGACCGCGCCCGGTAATCACCACCACCACCACCACCACCACCACCACCACCAATAAAAATCAGCCACTTTCTTAAAGATAATCAGGCATTTTTGATCTATAAAGTTGTCAAGCTGGGAAGATATTCTTTCATGGCATCTTCCCATCTATTTCATCTAACTCTTGAGAATTTCCGATCGATACAACGTACATATCGTTGTTTAAAAGTGAACAAACCTTTGCGCCACATAAGCAGAAAATAACTACTGGATAAGATTGTGTGTCCCATGTCGTATCAATCGTGAGAGACAATATCATCCTTGTTGATCGGTGTGAAATGTTGGATCCTTGATTGTGGCAGTCAATATGCTTCTTTCCTCATGATAAATAAGTGTGGGTAATTTTTCAACAGCATTCGGCCCCATATGTCTCTTACTCTGAAGCGCTGTCATATTGGACGAGCGCTCAAATAAGGAAGAAGATTCTTAGAAGGCATGTATCATCTGATCATGTCCACTGGATTTTGAGTCTGGTATCACCTGGTTCCTTCAGTAGGCAAATGGCAAGATCAATAATGTCCCCCAGCGACATCCTGTCCTCTCTTTCGCCTTGCTCAGGCAGCCAAGATGGTGGATCCCTAGTTATCTCAGGACTCACACGCAAGATGGACTTGCCCGAGGAGCGCTTCACAGCTATCTGCCTTATGGAGGTTTTGGTTCGTGGAGTGACGATAAGTTTGCTTCAGCCGCTAGCCGATAGGGGCATTAAGTCGACTAAATCTCGTCATCTCGTGAAGTATCCGGTTTGGCACGCATCTCAGGACTCAGGGTCATATATCTGGGTGAATGCCCAGCTCGATTCTTTGCGGATTTATACTTGGATTATACGGTGTTTCAAACAAATCAGACGAGCTTGGTATGACAGGACGGTGACCATGGCGGTCGCTCATTTCGGGCTGCAGCTGGAAATGCTGGAGGATCTCGTAGTTGATCTTTTCAAAAACATTGAACTTGAATGGAAATGGTGTCTCGGAGATCCGAATATCCCCGACTTCCTTTTTGAGAGATCTGCCACCGAAATCTTTGACTCGGAACCCTTTGTTATTCTCCAGAACAACAGCCACTTTCGTGGTAGCAACCATACAAAACAAGATCTTCGTCACTACGACAACAGCATATATGACGATATTCTGACCTTGGGTCTGGGACTATTACGTTCATGTGGTGAGGAATTTCAACTCCAACCTAGACTGCCAGTCTTTTTCCAGCGCACATCACGGCACGAGGCCGAAGAGCTGGAGCTTCTATAAGCCTGAAGGCGTGCACAGCCCTAGCCAGCAGAGACAAACAGTTCCGAGACACTGGCTCAAGTTGCTACAAGTGTACACGCTACATTCCTCATCAAGATATATTTGCCAGCCTGTATTTGTCCCCAACGAGTGGCAGCGCGGCATCTTGTGGCCTTTCACGATTTCCATCCTTCCGAACCCAAAGTACAAAAAATGCAGCGTTCTGGATCTGTCCTTGAGGCAATCCGCGTTATTTCTGCCTTTTTCAGCGAAACACTTCCTTCAAGCATAAGATCAATATCCCACCCAAATCAATCTGAATCCTTTGTCGAGTTCCGCCCTCAAATGCGTAGTTGTGATGATTGGGAAAAGGAAGTACTGGAGGTCTACATGTCAAGTGAAGGCGGGGATTATGGATCCCATAAAACACGCATTTCGACAGAAAAAGTTGTCGAGATTCGTGCTTACAAAGACCATTCATCCAGCACACTCTACCAATATCTTGTCGCTGCAATATCCGCTATGCATACCAATCACCATGTCTATTTGTATTTGCAAATGGTGCCCCTAAACACCCACACCTTAACTACTGTTGTAAAAAAGCTAGATGCTTGGCCAAGCAATAACGCTTTGTTGGTTGAACAAACTTGCTTTGACTCGGATAGTCTCCCGATGCTACTTGACCTCATCCTCCTCGCGCCCGTTGTCTCCAGCATATCTGATCAATACATCTTCAAAGATTTCGAATTCTTCTTTGCCGATCTGATCCTTCGGGCTCTCCAAGAGCTTTTCCACTATACTTGTCCAAAACGCGATCCAAGATACACAGATCCAACCTTTGTCATTCTAGATGGAAGTGGAAGTCCGGTGAAGCAACGAGAACTATGTTTTGTTCTTCCTTTTCGCTCTCGCCTACTCGATCAAGTTGAGCCTCTTTTCATTGAGAAAAGGAGGAATCTTGGATTGAATGTTTGTGTCTCCTTCTCTGGACACTGCCTGATTGACGAAACGTGATGCCCACTCGCTCCAGGATACACCAAAACCAGCCAGGTTCAAAAGAACGTCGCCTCCGCGACCTGATAAGGGCAAGCGCCGGGAACGCTCAGTCACGATAGGCGTAAATCCAGATCATCATCGGTCAGAGAAGCCCAGTAAGCGTACAGTAAAAGATCAATCTCAGGCAGGAGGGAGTCATTCATGAGATGACATATTTTTTCGATGTCGGCTCTTCCTATCATTGCGAAGCAGAATTCGCAAAGTGTTGGATTGTTCACCACTAATAAGGAACGTGAGCTGGGTTTAGACCGTCTTGAGACAGGTTAGTTTTACCCTACTGATGAATGGATCTCGCAATAGTAAGCTTAGTACGAGAGGAACCGCTTATTCGCACACTTAGTATTTGCCCTTAGCTGAAAAGCTAGTTGGGTGAAGCTACGTGCGTTGGATTAACGGCTGAACGCCTCTAAGCCGGAATTCATGCTAGAACGCGAGGTTTCTTATGCTCCTACATATGAAAGACACAGTCATAACGAAACTACGGACGATCCGTCCTCCGTCCTCTCTATTCCACCCATTCAATCTCGAAACAGAAAATCAAAAGCGTCGTATGTCCATCCATCAAACAGGGGAAACAGATCTTGATTGAAACAAACATGAACGATATCGCTAGATCAACCACGCTCGACCATTTACGCCGCCATCACCTAGTCATTCACTAACGTAAAAAGAGTGACCTCTCATGAAATGCTTCCAACCCCTCATAGTTCGGAAATTCTCAGATCTCAGTATTTATCTATGCAACTTGTGACAGCCTTCTCTTGCTGGATAGAGGCAGTATATCTTGGGGATCACGTCCGACTGCTAGTTTGACGTCCGACTCACCGTGCCTTTGGAGCAGCATATAGTTGTGGTGTTTGTCCCAATGTACGTACCACAATTTTTTCCTGTCACCCGAGTTTCGGTGACCCTCGAGCCAGATCCTTGGAGAAAGCGCCTTGCTCGCCTCAGGGATTGACTTGTCGATATCTTCCTGCTGGACAAAATTGATTATGAGGTAGTCTTGCAGCGGCATATCCTTGTATCGACCGGTGGTGAGATCAAGCCGAGCTACCATTTCGAAGCAGCTCGACTCCGCAATCACTGGGTAAGAACCAGAAGGCGATCCTACCGGCCGAGTCAAAGCAGCCTCCCACTTCGGGATCACACTGTTCACCTCTGCGCAGAACTGATGTAGTCGCAGCGTGGAATTCGTGCTGAAGCGCAGCCTCCAACAAAAGGGCGTCTTGTCCATGACTAATCGAACGCTGCAAACTTCGAAGGCGCATGTTTTGAAGTGTTCGCAATACCATTGCATGAAAGTCAAGAGGGGAAGTTGCATCTAGACTGCTTGAATCATGCCGCCCACTAGCCAGCAGTTGATATTGAACAAATTTGGAGACGAAGGCCCACCCTTTCATCGTCGACGAGATAAAATACTTACGGACGAGCTCTGTAATGGCATCTGACCAATCTGCTGGTGCATCCTTTCGATCCAGGGTTCCGTGCGGGCTGAGGACCATCAACTCCAGTATTTGACGAGCTTTCGCTTCCTCCTTGAAATCGTGCAACGATCCTAGACTAGACCATGTACGAAATGTTCGCAAAGTGCTGATGCCCGAGTTTGCAATGTAAAGCAGGCACTCGTTGCTGCGTTTGACAGGATCGGATACCCATGGCTCCTTAGCTAGATTGAAATGCTCCGGTTTGTTCCTCTGCAGCCACACGAGTAAATACACGGTCAACCCAGCGTGGCCTCCGAGATAGGCGTTGATGTATTTGGTGGCTTTCTCGTCGAGCGGGATGCCCCTGTTACTCTCATTGTAGCGCATATACAAGGTAGCAAGTTCGTCAGGCGTCAGCAGAAGAGCCGTATAGTCGATGGGCGTAATATCGATCGGGGTCACAGCCCCACGATTGTACGAGGAGCTGGCTGCTGCTGATGGCCCTTCGCCGCAGGCTCCGCATAAGATGACATACACCCTTCCGGACGAGACTTGAAAGGCTTTGATGCTTGACCAGAAAGGGTTTGTCTTTCCCAAAATGATCAACCGACTTTGCCGATCATTATTGTTGGCAGCTTCAAAGGCTGTGTACCACTCGGGAACTTTCTGTTGCGGCTTTCCCTCCTGCTTTATCAACTGACGTGCGAATTCATAATCGTAGGCACTGAGGGTCGTTTGCGTCACCTCGTGAAATAATGCTTCATATCGTCCAATTTGCTTGGCCATGACGGATTTGCCCGTCCCAGGCGGGGCGTGTATGTGTAGAACGCGATGAGATGCCAGCTCTTGGAATATGGCATAATGCGTTGCACTGCGCATGATCTCGTGAGGAAAGATCTGGAGCGATGAGGGGCTGGAGCTTGAAGTCGCTGGTGGGGTGGGTTGAAAATGTATGTAGTACGTTCCGTCATTGCCCAAGAGATCTTCCGATTTTGCGGCCGTTCTGCTGGTTTTGTTCTCTCCGTTAGAGACATATATGATGAATGGTGGGGCACTCGGATGTTTTGCTTTGATCATATTTTCAAGTTCAGATACTTTTGTACCCCGTGCAAATTGATAGCTGAAGGTGTTGCTAAATTCAGGTATCGCACTATGTATGTTGAGTTATTACTTGAATGATCATTTCTGTGTCAAAGTGTGAAACAACGATATGGAGGTGTTATCAACGTAGCACTTTTCTTACCCTCTGCTGCAACAGGTTTCAGAGTGCCGCCGATCTTGCCAAGCATTCGCATTGTCTGCGCCATCTTATCGTCGACCATTTTTAGTTGCTGGCTGTAGAATTCAACCTTGTCTGATGAAAAATTCTCCCGAATGTCCTTCAGTAGTTCCTGCCTCTCCTGCTCGGCAAGTTGGTACGCCTGCTGAAGCATAATGATGTACGAAGGCGATCGTGCTATGGTAGATGACATCGTCTGGTCTCTGATGCAGAGGAGAGATTGTTTAGCGCTTGTGAAGGTTTTTCGAGCCTGAATGAAAGAGGGACTGCCGCACCTGGAATTGTAAGGGGAAATAAGACACTCTCCTTTGCGTCAGAATGGCAAGTAGGAAGATGCTGAATCAGATGCTGACCCTAGTGGCTGTCCACTACTTAGTAGCTGTCCACAGCCAAAACTGGGGGCCCATCTTGAGGTTCTGACGTCATGCGCAAATGGAAATTCCAATTAAATTCCATATCAAATATTTCCGTTTTCAAAATTCCAAGATTATCTTCAAGAGATATGCTGCCCTCAGCACGCATAGATCTAGCCGGTGCACGTTATTTGCATCAGTCAAGCAAAAGCAATACTTTGGATTGTGGATGGCAGCATTCATTCCTGCAGATCTGGCCCCTTGCTCGAGGATAAGGAACTCGAGCGGTACCAAATCGGTGAATTTTCTACATAGTCGACAGAATGTATGGAAAAAGACGAATGAAAATCGGGAATAGGTACAGATGCTTTTTGACTGTGGAGTGCGGGGAAGGTATCCTATGTACTTGCCGATCGGACAGGGCCCAGGAATGCGTAACATCAGGAGACCCGACCGACGCCTGAATTGGGATGGACTGGCCATGTACATACAGTGTATGTATGAGGGTTTTCCGCGGCTGGAGACGGGTGTCGTCGTACATAAGGCGGGTTACGATTGTAATGCGGATGCTAACGACGTTTGGTTATCGAGTCTAATCAGTACGTATGTAGTATGTACATATGTAAATATATGTGTTTACTGATGCATACATACAGACGATATCTCATTGCATGGAATCTGGATCGCATTCAGGGCTAATTTTTAAGCCAGGCTCGCGTTTGTGGGTCAATGTGGCGGAATAACGGCCCTTAAGCTTGATGTTCCGAGATGGAATGGAAGGATATCTGATTGTCGAGGGGCATTGAAATTCTGGAGATAATTGAGAGAGTGGAGTTGATGATGATGGATAGTTGGCAGATAGATATCAATTGGTTTACTTGCGGTGTACACGGGTAGCTATAGAGGAATCTAGTATCAATGCAGCAAGGGACGCGAAGACGAAACCGAATTCGTCTTTCCTGTCAGGTTTTTCTCGAATGCTTGCTTATCTATCTATCGAGACGACATGCATAGACCCTGCAAGGTGCAAAATTGCCTCTTATCATGTAAATGACCGAGGAGTCGCGGTTCTTATGTGCATACATACCTCCGTTATCCTCTGGCCGCCTCGAAAGTTGACTTCTCGGATGGACAGAAGATCAAGCGCTGAGCCATGTTTCGGAGACGAAGGACGAAGAAGCATTACTTGGGTTCAGGTTCGCGGACCGTACATGGATGACGTATCGTTGCATGGATAGGATGTACGTTAGGATGGGGAATGTCACTGAAGCTCTATGTCGTTGTTGCCACGTAGGAACGCGCGATAGATACGCGTCTTGTGTAAGACATTGGCTGACAGATACGCACTGGCGTTATCGACACTCATGATATCCGATAAGAGCATTCAGATCTGAATTGACGGAAGTACTTCTAAATACCTTGATTTACTCCGGATGTGTATACAGGACACACGGTTTGGTCGAGATTTTCGTTGAACTGTTTATTGGAAGTATGACGTGACACCGTGAAAGGTTATGGCGAGACAGGTTCTAGACAGGGTTCAAGGCCGATTCGAGGCACGTTCGCACACACATATTTGTAGAAGCTTGACAGAAAGATGTGCACATGTGGAGGAACAATCAGAGTTGTTGGTCAGCATTTCGAATGTGTTTCGCTCATGTGGTTCTAGCACAGCAGGGATTCCTCCTTCTTACTGGCTGTTATTCTGGAAGGAATACTGGGAGAATCACTGTGGCTTTCTTGGACTGGGCCCACTGAGAGACTAGAATGCACGGTGGAGTGAAGTGAGACACGGATGCCGCCAAGCCGCAACTTTAAAATGTTGCGATAAAATGGAGATGACTGCATAACGAACATACACGGTCACCCACTTGCTGGCCGAGCTTGTCGCCTCTGACGCCAGCATCCACGCTATTCTCGCCTAATTCTGTATTTTTTAGCTACCACTCCTCCAAAGTCCGCATCTCTCTCCGCGGACCCTCTTGTCTCTCCAGCCCTGGCGACCTCCAAGGCGAGTTTTATAATTCTGCTGTCCGCCGCCCCTCACCCCAGCCCAGATGCTCGCAACCCAGCGCATCTCCCCTCCAAATTCCGTCTTTGCAGGCAACCAGGCGGGCGCACCTCTTCCTCTCATTCCACGCCGTCTCTCGCGCGAGTCCTCCTCTACTGTCCCTGTCAAGGTCGTCATTCAACACTCCTCGCCCCCGCTGCCTCTCGACGACTCGGGTTCCTCGTCCAGCGACAGCGGTCGCCCAACTGTCTCCATCCGTGCGAAAAGAGTCTCTCCTGAGAAACCTTCCCAAACAGATGCGACACCCCGTCGCCCGCCATTATTGTACACGCCTGGTGTCAACTTGCGCCCCAGCGCACAGCGTAATTTTTCCGAGTCTCACGCTCAATTAACCGCAGCTCTCTCTGGCTCCTTTGAGCCGCCTTCTCACCCTTCTACCCTCCCAGTCTCTCAATCTCAGCCCCGCCTGGTTCGCAAAAAGTCCGGCCAGCTCGTCAAGTCCTCGTTGAAACCTTCCAAGTCTCTTTCCCTCCTTACTCCCTTCTCCCCCTATTCCAGCTCCAAAAGTGCGCCTGCCACACCCACCCACACGCCCAAGAACGTCCACTTTGACGCACAGCTCGAACACGTCAAGCTTTTCCTCGCAGAACAGAAACCCCTCGCTGTCTCGCGCGACGGAAGCCCGACCGAAGATACCGCCTCGGGCACCGACACCGACTTTCCAGATTGGGTATTTGGCTCCAAGTCGTCTTCCTCGACACGTAACCTCACAATGCATCACATAAATCTGCCCCCTCGCCCCTCTACGAGCAAAAAGCATGTTGTACTCGAATCTCTTGAACTTAGCTCTGACGCGCCCTCTGTCGTGGGTCGCGTACGCGTAGCGAACCTCGCCTACACCAAATCCGTCGTCGCGCGTTTTACATTCGACGGGTGGCAGACCACGTCAGAGGTCTCTGCGCGGTATGTGTCCTCTCCTTCTATGCGCACAGACATATTCGTCTTCAACGTACGCCTCAACGATCTCATGGCGCGCATCGAGGGCAAGCGCATGTATCTCGCTGTACGGTACTCCGTCGGCGGGCAGGAGATGTGGGACAACAACGACGGCCAGGATTACCTCGTCGAATTCGGACTCGCGTCCAAGTCCAAGGACTCTGAGCGTGAGCTTGCTCTTGCGCGCGAGAGAGATAGAGAGAGGGAACGCGAAGACCGCAACCGCCGACCCACACCCGACCCAACCACCATCGCCTCCCTCCGCTCGACACTCGAAAAGGTCGTTGCGCCCTCGCCGGTGCCGCGATACGACTTCTCCCAGTCCCTATCGAGCCGGTGGGTCCCTCCCTCGCTCCCGCATACGCCTACACACGCGCATGCGAGGACTCAGGCTCAGGTGCACCCCAGCCCCGGGACCACGCCGCGTCCCGCTCCCAAGCTTCAGGGAACTACCAATTCGATTCCGTGGCCGCGAGGTGCAAAGGAGAGGGAGCGAGAGAGGTGGACGCCCCCGCTTGGGAGCCCTCGCGATGTGTCGGATGAGGACCGACCGCCATTTGCGCGTTTTGGGCACGGTAGTGCGAGGGATGCGGATACGGATACGGAGGACTTGTTCCCTGTTAACGCTCGTATGAATGTGCACACGCCGACACAGGTGCCGGGAAGGCATCATAGGAGAGGGTGCTTTGACGCCCACCACCTTTTGAACGGTGAAAGTGAAAAAGCAAGTGGGGTGAGGAGAACTCCGCCTGGGTCGCCGCCGGTTGGTGTTGTATCTGAGTCGGACGATGAGGATTCTGGCTCGGGCGACAGTGAGGGTGATGAAGAGGGGGAAACGACGCCTATGCCGGGGAGATGCTATTCGTTCCCGCCTACGTCGACGAGGACGGGGCCGGGAGGTGCGACACCGACAGCGACGCTTGGGATCTTTGCCGGCTCTGATGTACGTGGTGGTGGTGCTCACGCGGGTACAGGGAAAGCAGGAGCAAGACCTGGAGTGGGGGTGGCGTTGGGAGAGGGTGTTGGTATAGGAATGAGGATGAGTCTGGAGATGGGTGGGGATGTGAGTATGGGAGAGGACAGCGAGCTCTCCACGCCGAGTTTTGGGGGCTCGCGTGCTACAAGCCCGAACCCGAGCCCGAGTCCGACTGAGAGCGAACTGAGCACCGAGACGGATGATACGGAAACGGAGACGGAGACGGAGGGTGAGGGAGAGGGAGCGTACAAAGCGAGCGATAGCGCTACTGGGAGCTATAAAGAGTTTTTGAGCAGGTATGTCTACTCTCCTTTGCTTTTCCACAAAAATTGATCATGATGTGTTCTTCTCTACCTACGCAGATTCTGCTTCTTCACGGGCACAGGAACCGGCACTGGCACTGGCATCGGGCTTTTCCCTGACACTGCAGACCCGCCATCACACGCTCTTCCTCCGCACTCAGCGCATATACGCGCACATACCTACCCTCATCAACAAAAACGATTTATTGTCCCGCGCACACATAGCGCGTCAGAGATTATCGAGTCTCCGACGAAGCCGTTAATGCCGGCGGTCGCGGTGCGTTCACCGAGCTTCGATGACGTGCTGCTTGGGAGTGAGGCAGCGACGCCGGTCGGGGGAATGTCTCCGCCGACGGTCTGAGTCGTTTGACGTACGACCGCGGTGGTGCTTCGGTTTCTTGCGTGTCCTCGTTCCTCCCCTTCCGCTTCGCCCTTCTTTAACATCGCAAAGTCGGATTGGTTGGGCTGTATACGCGGCTCTCCATTCGGTTTCACCTTGTGTTGTAATTTTTCATTTTTCATTTTCTTCTTGTCTTTTTCCCCATGGACGATGCTTCGCGTCGTTCGCGTTGACCCTTTGTACCAACACACCCTTCACATCCGATCAGCCCTTACTGTCTTACTCGGTCCGGGCAGTCTTGTACTTGTAATTCCTATTGTATCATCATATCCAATCATTTCATTCCTTAGACATCTTTTTTATTTATTGAGCTGCGTTCGTGCACGCAACTCACTTTCTTTTCCATCTACGTAAATTACGTTTCGGTACATGCCAAACTTTCGCAACGTACATATTATCATTCGTTCATAAACTAGCGACTATGCCTACGATTACGACAAGCAACGGACATTGATAATGGGTAATTATTCTAGCCGTGATCCATGGTGTCATGTAAAAATCATGTAGTATCTACCCAATAAATCGGATTCAATACCATCTGAAACTGTTCGTCAAGGACGGACACAAGATGATAATCATTCATGTTTTCCTTTGGAGGCGATTACGCAACTTGAATGTCTGTTATCGCCGTACGTACAATGGAAGATTTCGTGGTTTCCATGTTACATACTGTATGTATACCGAAGAACGGCATGATCCTGATACATAGATGCAACCTATGTATGGATGCTGATGGGTTTGAACACAGCGGAAGATGTACGAGAATCAGTAACGGCCACCGCCCCGACGCGGTCCCCAGCGACTCTGACGGTTTCCGCCTCCACTTCCGCGGCCCCAGTCATCTCCTCCCCCGCCGCCACCTCTGTTATCGCGACCATACTCGTCTGAAGGATACATATCCTGCTGCGAGGAGGGTGGCCCACCCTGCCTCCCGACAGAACTAGCATTCTCCTGAGACTGATACTGGTTCCCGGCCCCAAAGCCGGGGATAAAATTATCGTCTAAATCTGAGTACCCGCCTCCACCCCCGCTCCGTCGGGTGTTAGTTCCGTTCTCGTAGTTGCCGCCTCCACTTCCACCGTTACCCGAATTGTTGGGGCCCTGGGTGTTGCCTGAGTTGCCGTACCAGCCGCTTCCCCCGTCCCCGCCGCCATACGAATGTGAGGGATCTCCGCCGTGTCTTCCTGCACCTGCACCCCCCTGTCCACCCCCGCCCTGTCCGGCGTATCCGACAAACCCAGGCAACCCCGGCACGGGATCCTCATCGTCGTCCTGCGCGGTAGCCTCTGGGGGCTTCTCTCCCCCGCCAGAGAACACGCTCCCTACATCGCCCGGACGCTCGCGCGACCAGAACCGTGTCGTGTGATCGTTCGATGCGCTCACGAGCAGGTGTCCGAGTGGGTGGAACGCGAGAGACCAGACGTTGGAGTCATGTGCTTGTGAGAGCGT
>JABAJZ010000090.1:0-28357 GCA_018857265.1 Termitomyces sp. T32_za158 | reverse complement strand
ACCTTCAAACTTGTTGACCACTTTTTGTCACGATTGCTTCCTCAAAACACAGAATTCACAGATGAAGATCGTCTAAATCTCATTATCAAGGATCAAATGATTTATGAGCACAAGACGTTACGGATCAACTACACCACATATGATAATCGACGTGATCAAGATACAATTAATCCTCGACGACATTCTGATGTGATGGTTCTTGCTGATAAAGATGACAGCCAATTTCACCCATATTGGTATTTCCGAGTTGTGAAGATATTCCATGCAATGGTGCGGGTTCAGGATAGTGGAGATTCTTTTCAACGACTGGAATTTCTTTGGGGGCGCGGTTATGGATTTGATTATCAAGTCAAGTCAGGTCCAACTGCTAAACGCACATATCAAATCGGCTTTATAAAGGGTGATGATGCCTTTGAATTTATTGACCCTGCAAATATTCTGCGTGCAGTTCATTTGATTCCCCAATTTTCAGGTCAACTTACAAATCACTTGTTGGGCCCATCTATGGCAAGACGTGCAGAGGAAAGTGACATGGATTGTGAACGATACCATGTTAACATGTAAGTGATTTTTAATTGTTGATTGCAATAATTAATATTAGTATTCAGATTTGTTGATAGAGATATGTTTGTGCGTTTTACTGGAGGTGGAATTGGACATCAAATAACACGAGGAGCAACACATGCCTTGCAAAAGAATATGGAAAAGGTATATTTTTCAAAGGATTCAGACTCAGATTCCGAAGAAACAGATGAGGAATTGAAGAACAAGTTGGCTAAAGCAGTGACTGGAGAGGAACCTGGGAAATTTGAAGAAGAAGAAGATCTAGATGAGGAGGATGAGGATCTGGGAGAAGGAGACAGTGAGGATGAAGAAGAAGAGTATTTTGAAGAGTCTTTAGGATTTGGTGCTTTGTAATCTTCTATTGGCAAAATTGTATTGCAGTATGTCAGGAAATGTCACCTTGGAATAATAACATAACATATCACCAATATAGTTCTCAGAATGTATTAACAAATAATAAAGACCCAGAATGTTCAAGCAATCTAAGAACAATATCTGAATGGTTTTACTTCAGGATACTCAAATCCATTCTAATCCATGGTTATATATATAATATATACTAATGGCAGAGTGTTTTAAGAAAAGACATATAAAGCAGTATTAGTTTAGGATTATATTCTAGACTGATTCAGACATTAGTATATTATAGTCAAGTCGCATAAATAGCAATGTGGCTTTTGTATGACATGGCCTGATAAGGTCAAGACAATGTGATAATTACCTGGGATGTTCTATCTCATGTTGGTTGTACATAGTATGAAGGAGTCACTGTGGTGTTACAATAATTTCGCAAAATCATCATGAAAATGTATTAAAATGTGAATCAATTGTGAGGTTTATATTGTCTTACTATCTATAGCCTACTTAATTATACCTCCTTCAACCCATGGGTCCCAGGCCATGTTTGGCCAAGTTTTCTAAGTGACTTTTTGCTGATGTTCAAGCCAGGTCCCGCCTCAAAACGGATCGTCAAAGCTACCTGGCACTTTTTCTGTGTTTATTATGACCGTATGTATGCATACGGACAGGATTGGATTGAAGGCATGTCGTAAACTCTTTCATTGTTCGATTGACAAATCTTTATAAAAATCCGTGGTGAGAGGTAAATGTGGTTCATTGATCTAAAGAAACAGTGAATCGTAAAAAAAAATTATTTGCAATGCTGTATAGTCGTGTCAATGAATGGGAGGGAAAAAAAGTCATGCAAGGCCCAATCTCACGCCAGAGAAGGAGACAAAAGAGAATAAATGTAGGATAAAATGCTAGATCACGCCGCCCAATGCACTTTTCCCCTCAGCCCTAGTATGTACAGCGCTAACGTAAACGCCCCTTTAGGAGTAAGGTGCCTCATGCGAAAAATCACATAGTTCACCGTATTTGCATCTGTTAATTTCAAACGGCAATCAATCAGTCACCCTTGTTTTGGAAATCACTGTAAGATTCGCTCGCCTTCCTGCCGCGAAAAATGTGCAAGGTAGTCGTCTTGTATTGTCTCTATGCCCGTAATCACCCCTGCCTCGGCCCCGCCCTCGCCCCCTTCCCCGCCCCCTTCCACCCCATCCCGGATTCGGATTCGAAGCATCTTGGTTTTGGTTATGATTCTGAAACGGCTGCTGCTGTTGTTGTTGTTGCCCATAACCCTGCTGATAATTAGGGGCTGCAGTTCCCCACGCGTTGCTGTTGTTGTTATGACTTGAGTCCTGATCGGGTGTATTATTAGCATACTGTTGTTGACCCGTCTGTGGGAACATCGCAGCACCAGGCTGAGTATGAGTATGCTGCTGCTGCTGCAACGGCTGCAGCTGCTGAAGCAGTCTCTGTATCTGCTCCTGCGGAAGTGCCTGCACCGCCGCCAGCGTTGGCGTTGCGTCGAGCCCCACCGCCGCAAGATCTAATCCCTGACCATTAAACTGTGCCCCGCTTAGCGCGGGGTCTGACCCGCCGCTAGCGAGCTGCCCAACGAGCTCGGCGACGGACTGTGCAACGGGCGACACGGGTCCTGAACTCCAGAACACCGCATCAACCTCCGGCCCAGAAGTCATCGAAACCATGTTCCGTGCCACCTCCTCCTCCGAGATCACGTGAAGAGGTTCGGCGGGCGAATCGGGAATATGCGCCGGTGATATATACACAGCGCCGAGCGTCGTCTGTTCCCTCTTCTCCTGCACATCCTTCTCCTGACTCCCTGAGCCTCGAGGTCGATCTTCTTCGACGACAGGATTGTCAATCACTGAATAAATGGGATAGGAAAGGACATAGTATTGGAATTCTGTAATTTTTGTTTCCAAGAAGGGATTTGCTTACATATTGGTTCGGACCAGTCAAGCGTCTCTTCGAAAATCTGTGCGTGCAACGCCGCGCCTTCTCCTCGGTCCAAATCCTTCAGCGTATGCGTCGTATGATTACCCTGTATAAAAACCCAACATCCACATGGAAAACAAAAACACAACGAAAAAAAACAGAAAGAGGAAATGATTAATATACAGTACAAAACACCCAAAAAACAGAAAAAGATGCTGACATCTACAGGATCGTCATCATAGACAGCCCTCTCAATGAGTTTGATTCTCTCAAGCATGCCCGGAGGGGCCCAAGTGACCGTTTTCTTCTTCGTGCCCTTCTTGGTGAGATTACTTTGCGCATATCCCTGTGCTTGGTGTTGCGGTGGTGTCTCGGACGTCGACGGGGGCGTATTAACCGCTGGCGACTCGCGCTTGGTGCTGCGGCCCATCGATTTCAGCGCCTCCTCGAACGGATTCACAGATGACGGCTGTGCGACGTTTGATGGCGTACCGGCCTTCGCGGGCGTCGGTGCTGGTGGAGCCGGAGGCGCTTTCTTGAAACTAGGTAGTTTAGGTTTGGGTTTTGGCGCGGAGAAGAATGACGAGTCTGATTTGGCGTCCTTTGACGACGTGGCCTTCGTGCTGGCACCCAACACCCCGGCCGTCCCAGGCTCCTTCTTGACGACTGTGGATTTGGAAGAGGATGCAATGCTGCCGCCCAAGGCCGTCTTTTTCGCGGCCGGCGGGGCGGGGCGGGACGTCTGGGCGTCAGAAACTTTCCGTTTCAGGTTCTTCACCTTGACGTCTGTTGTTATTTGATTTCAGTCAGGATGAGGTGGCCACTTCGTGAACGTGGGTGACGTGACTTACCCTCGTTCTCCGTCGATTTAGAGGACATTGGGTCCACGTTATTTATCAATGACCGCCATTTTCGTTCCACATTCGATGCCATGTCCTTGATGGCTGGTTATTCGGAAAAAAGGTCGCGTTAGATACATGTTTATTTTGTAATACGTGTCTCACGGCGTCTATCGTATAGAGAAGAAAGCAGCAGTAATCGCATGTGCAACCGTTGCTAGTGCAAAAATTTTCTTGCTTTTTTTGTCATCTTAGAGAGTTCACGACAGAATTTCGCCGAAAGACAAAATAGATAAACAGAGAAAAAAAGCAGAAAACTCACCCGGAGATCGCGGTTCCTTGACGAGCTTGACAACGATTTTACCAAGTTTAGACGCCTTGAGTGTCTCGAGCGTCATCGGCAGTCGATCAATTATCTACAAAAAAATTCCATAAAAATCCCGCATAAAACGTAGACCTTCAGCTCACATGCAGAAGCGGCATTATCGTCTCAACCAACGGACTCTCAGCATCCGCCATCTGTGCCGCCTTGAGCCACTCGCGGGTGATGGTCATCGCAAGGCCGTTCTCGCTCCAGGCGCGAAAATAATGGTTCCCCGCTCCATCGCGCATCCTGGTCAGAATCTCAAGCCGTGTATGGGCATCGACGTCCGTCGCACCGTACTCCCTCAGGGTGTCAGCAAGGAAACTTACCGCGCCCGCACCGGAGAAACTGGTGGTTTGCAGCTGGGGCCGGAGCTTGGAGAGGAACTCGGCTCTGCGCTCCTCAGGTGTCTTGCCTGGAAGTTCTTGATGGAGTGGTTGTTCGGGTTGTTGAGATTGTGAATGTATTTGAGATGGAGAGGGGGCCATGGTGCTCGTCGATTGGCTATAAAAGGTCGTGGGCAGGAGTGCGCCTAGGATCGAGCTTGACGGAGCATGGAGCGCTTGAGGTGAGAGTGTCCCTTGAGATGGTTGTTGTTGCTGCTGCTGCGATTGATAATACGATGTCGGGGTCCGATAAAGCGAGGAATTGAGGAGAGAGGAGTATGTGAACTGCTGCTGCGAGAGGGACGACGAAGACTGCTGGGGCGGCAAAGTCGACGACTGGGCGTTGTAGTTTGCATGTGGGTAATGTTGCAGATTTGTACTTGTCGTCGTCGTCGTCGTTGTGCGTGGAGGACCATTAAGCGTGGTCAAAGAGGGGCTAGGTCGTGATGAGATGAGGCTGATCGGTATCAATCGGGGATACGTACTCGATGATGGCTTGCTGGAGCTGCGAGGATGGTTGCTTTGGCTGCTGAGGCTGTGATGACGAGGCCGTGGGCGAAGATGAGGTCGATGCCGATGTCGACGCTGCCGCGCTGGTGGTCGCGCCATTGAGAGTCGAGTAGTTGGACAGTGGCACATGTGACTGAGTGGCGGTTGGCCACGATGAACTTCCGTATGCCATTGTATTAAAAGGAGCGGGAATTGCAAAGTAATTTTGTGGTTGATACGAGAAAAACTGCTGGGAAGGTGTCGCGGACGTCGAAGGGACTACAGTGATAATTTTTCAGAAAGCTTAAATAAATAGATACGCGCAGTTGCAGCGCTTCGCACCTGGCATGTCAGAAAGGGAGAAATCAGGCATGTCGAGATCTGCAGTATTAGCGGGAGGATTTGACGGACGTTCCTTGGCCCAGTCGGCGTCATGCTGGTCGCCGAGCAACTGAGATGGTTGGTGAACCCATGGTGTATACAAATTGTCCATCGTCGCTCGCTTTTTTTCTGGAGCAACCTTTTTCTTTTCTTTTTCACGGCACTAGTGCGCGTGTGGCCCAGGCCCGTTCAACGTTATTCTGCACGTCGCCTCCCCAAAAATTACAGATGGCCAGGACGTCTCTGCGTTTTCGCTGTGTGTATTTGATGAGACAATAAATAAAGGCAGCCCCACGTATTACCCAGGTTTTCAAACTCAGATTAGCAGTCCGCTTTTCCCACAGTCAGCCTGAGACAACAAAGACTACAATCGTTTTCAAAGTCCCTTTCATCCAATGTCTGACGAGATTACAAAATTGGGAGAACAAAGCGCAAAGGTCCGTCTGCTTGTTCACCGTCGTCCCCATCCTTCCTCATGTTTTCCACACAGCTCGTCGCCAGCCTCACCGCTGTCGCAGAGTCCATGAAGACTGCCGCAGCCCTCGCTGAGAGCTTCGCTGCCATCGTCAAGGACTCTTCCTTTTCAGGTATGTCTTACGCCCACACGCGTCCGCACCATCTCATCGCGTCCCCAGGTGGCGCTGACGGCGACAAAAAGAGCAAAAAACGCAAAGGAGTCGCCGGGGCCGACGACGACGCGGACGACAAGCCCTCGAAGCGCAAGCGCAAGGCCAAAGACCCCAACGCGCCCAAGCGTCCCGCAAGCTCGTACATCATGTTCCAGAACGACATCCGCAAGGACCTCAAGGAGAAGAACCCCAATCTCAACAATGCCGATCTCCTTGCTCTCATCTCGCAAAAGTGGAGCGAAATGAGCGAAGAGGACAAGGCGGTGTGTATCCTGTGTGGTTTATCGCGTCTTGGGTGCCGATCACGCTCGTAGGTGTATACAAAGGCCAATGCTAGTGCCAAGGAACAGTACTCGAACGAGAAAAAGGCGTACGAGGCGCGTTCTCCCGAGGAGGTCGCTGCCGCCAATGCTGCAGCCGAAGCCGCTCTTGCTGTGAGTTACCCTGCCTCTTCTTCCATTCTCACAAACCATTGCGCTGGGAATATCCTCCATCTGTCAAATGATAATTTGACATCATTGTTGTCCATCACATCTGTTTCAGCCTTGACAAAACCTGGCATCTTTGATATTCTGATAACCCAACTCACACTCACGTACTTTCCATCCAGGCCAAAAAAGCCAAGCCACGTGCCCGCGCACCCAAAGCCGCCGCTCTCCCCACGACTGCCTCCGCTGTCACCGCCAGCGCAACACCCGCCACCACTGCCGGTGACACAGACTCGGACGAAAGCGAGTCCTCCGAGGACGACATGCCGAAGAATACCAAGGCCGCAGACCTCGTACAGGTTTCGGATAGCGAGGAGGAAGCTAGTGAGGACGAGGATGATGAGAGCAGTGAGGAGGAGGCGCCAAAGGCCCCTGTGAAGACGAAAGCGGCCAAGTCGAAGCCCGCTCCCACCGTCACCCCCGCGAAGCTGCCTAAGAAAAAGGCAGCGAAATAGTGATGATCTCTGATGCCTGCCACTGAGATACGTGATCTTGTGCTTCCTTCGCTCATTTGGTTTGAGATTGGTGGGACAGCATTTCCATTGTTTCAAAACATTGATGTTTATTCATTTTTATTGGCTACTGCGTCCCCTCCTGATTTCCACCTACTTAACGTTACCCTTTGAATAAGCTTACACCTGCACAGCTTGACATACGTATATCTTGCCGCTTCTACATTTACATTACTGCTTTTTATCTGCCTGGTCGCGTTACCCGTGCGTGTAATCGTACTGTACTTCCCATGTGAAGGATTTAACACGAGATGGTTACAACATTGTCCGTCTTGCACATATCTGTACATATCATTACATATGTCCAATTGTAAGTGCGCGTGATTCGTGCTGCGTGGGGCTGTGTCGGTACTCAATATATAGCGATCCCAACAAAGATTTATAAACCTCCACGTCTTCTCGTAATCTTCCTTATCGCTTCCACCACCACCGTCGAGGATGAGCTCGCCCCCGTCGTACGATACGCCCACAAAGAACCCCGATGGGCGCACGCTTCCCGAGGGATGGATAACACAGTACGATACCAAGTAAGCAGACCCTTATCTTAACGCTTGTCCATCCCTGACCCTTGATCTTGTGTATCAGCTACAAGACATGGTGCGTCTTCACTTAAACAAGAACAAAACCAATTCCTTGAAAACTAACCCCTCGCAGGTTTTACGTAGACACCAAAGCCAAACCGCCCACAACGACATGGACGCATCCACTCGGCCCGCCGCCTCCCGCTCCAAGCTCTTATGCCCCGCCCTCCGGCCCGCCTCCACCGAGAGACAGTTCCGACTCTCCTAGATCTCGCGATGGCGGGTACGCGCCTCAGGGCCCCTACCCGCCGCAGGGGGGCCCTTGGCCGCCACAAGGACCAGGCGGCTACTACGGCGGCGGGCCCCCGCCTGGACCGGGGTATGGCGGCTATCCGCCGCAGGGCCCGGGCTACGGGTACCCCAACCCTGGACCGGGGTACGGCCCTGGTCCCGGGTACGGATATGGTGGCCAGCCACAAGTAGTGTATGTCAAGGATAATGAGGAGAAGAAGAAGAGCGGAGGATATGGTGCTGGAGCGATGGCGGCGGGTGTTGGGGGTGGGTTACTCGGAGGCGTGTTGTTGGGAGAGGCAATGGATGGGTTTGGACAGCCAGACGTTATTGTTGATGGCGATAATAGTGAGTTTTTTTTTGTGTTTGTCAATGGAAAGGTTGCTCATGGTGGCGTAGATGATGTTGGTTTTGATGACTTCTAGTGGGTAGGGGGAGGTAGGGGGTGATAATTGCTTGAGATGTATTATCTACTCTAAGCTTGGGAATTTTCAACCTTCACAGTCTCTATAGCTAGGCCGCACTACTTGTTGGCTATATTTTCTTATCTTGAAATCGCTTTTGATTGGGCTTGTCATGCATGTCAGTGTATATGGAGTTCAAGCTGGCCATGGTCATCGGAAAGTGTATTTATCACTCCGCGCTGTCCGGACTCGAGGGCCCTTTATAATAGTCCATGAGTTCCCTATGAAACCCTTTGGTCGCTAATCTATTTGATGGACACGTAAGTGTTCACATTTACTAGCGCTCCTCAGCCGCACCTTTCTATTCAGCGTTGAGTAAGGTATAGTATGTGCGTATCCTTCCTTACCTGGATACACCATACGTACTGATTCGATCTTCTCCCCCTTTGTTCTCGAAGAAGTAGAAAAGAGGCACAGCCTGTTTCCCTGATCATCGATCATCATCTCCGTATGTGAACACATGCCAGAGAGCGCAGAGTAACATGAAGTACTTATCTGTCGATCTTCAACAGGTACGTCCCCCTGATCAGCTAAAATTGACAGCAAAATTCACATATCGCTCTGAAGTGGACAGCTTTAAAGCCCTTATAAGCCCTATGCCATCTTGTCAGTGACATCTCTACCTCCTCGTCCCCGTCCCTCTGCATTATGCAATCCGGTCCCGCTGCGGTTACTAGTATCAACCCAGACAGGCGTCCTCTACCGCCCGGCTGGAGCTCCCATGTCAATCAAACGTATGTACACTCAATTAGTCTGACTTTTTCCAAAGATTGCTAATTCATCTCACCATCTATCAGCGGGTCGTGGTTCTACGTGAACACGAACATTGTACCGCCGCAAGTTACATACAACCACCCTTTAGGGCCCATCCCGGTTCAAAATAACTTCCTCAGGTCAAAGGCCCAGCAACTCTATGCATCCGTACTGTCCTCAGACTTGGGATCTGCACCCAGGATAGGACATGCCTCTCCACCTCCCGCAGCGGCCTTGCCAACGGCTCCAGGCCTATACACCTCTACGACGGGTATAATGTCAGTAACCCCATCATACCAGCCGGTATACCAGCAACCACAACAGCCTACTCAGGCGTCCAGTGTGATTCACACACAGACACCCGTCCAAATTCAATCACAACCCCTTCAAGCATCTGTGATTCACACACAGACGCCCGTCCAAGTTCAATCACAACAGCCCCTTCAAGCATCTGTGACTCACACACAGACACCCGTCCAAATTCAACCACAACAGCCCCTTCAAGCATCTGTGATTCACACACAGACGCCCGTCCAAGTTCAATCACAACAGCCCCTTCAAGCATCTGTGATTCACACACAGACGCCCGTCCAAATTCATCCCATTCCGACATCCACATCAATATACGTAGGCCCTACTCCCCAGCCAGCTCGCACCAGCCTCTTTGGCGTCCCGAAGCACGCCGCATACACTTCCGCCGTCCCATACTCAGGCTCCCCGGCTCTTTCCTATAGCCCGGCCCAGCCGATGACCTCTGAGCCGCTCACAGCGGACCTCGCAGCGCGCAAAACGAAAGAAGCGTACAAAGCCCTCAAGAAGGCCGGCAAGGCGGCGCTGAATATGGCGGAGACGACGATAAAAGGGACGACGAGTATTCCCGTGCATGCAATCGTGCAGAGTGCGCTGAGCAGCGAGGCCGCGTCGACGCTCAGGAATTTCTTTAACTCGAACGACGCAGTGAACAGCCTAGGTATCGCGCAGACGGATCTTCAGAACGTGCTAAACGGCGCGCCGAACGCGAATTATGCGTTGGTGATTCAGGCGTTGATGAAGCAACAGCAGTTGCAACAGCAGAGACATAGAGAAGAGCTGTTGCGTTTGCAGCAGCAGGGAGCGGCGGCGGCGGCGGCGGCGCCTGCTTCTCCGGTGATCAACTATGCGTTGTTGATCACTGAGTTGCAGAGGATCCAGGCTCAGAAGGTTGCTCAGGCACAGATGTTAGGGCAGGTGGTGGTGCCGGGACAGGCTGGATTAGCTGGACAGGGGATACAAGGACAGATTGGATCCGTTGGGCAAGGGATACAAGGACAGGTTGTACATGTCGGACAGGCTATACCAGGACAGGTTGGATCCGTTGGACAGAGCTTATCGGGCCAAGTTGGGTTAGTGGGGCTGAGTGAACAAGTCCAAGCGAACAATTTACTTTTGCGGCCCCAACAAAATAGTTACAACGCTCAGGTTGTGGCGCTTGCCAGTGGACAACAGCAGCAGGGTAATGTACAAATTCCAGTTCAGACGCAACAAGTTGCACAGGCACAGGCTCTTGTTCCTTCGCAACATCAACATGGGCTCAACCAACCCCAACAACCTACTCCTGGACATTTTTCACGACCTCCTCAGTTACAGCTGGGTCGGGGAAACCAGGTGCATCAAACCCCATACCCTTCTCCCCCAGTTACCGGAGCACAAGTCAACTCGCCTCAACACCAAACTCACACCCCTCTTGCTCAAGCTCCAAGTGTAGCCACACAGCTTCCCACATCACCACATGTTGCCCAGACCTCATCATCATCAGTTTATGTGCCAATCACACCAATGCCGCAACAAAAGCCTCATTCTACTTCTCCACCTCCACCTAGGTACTCACCCTCATATTCTTTTGTTTCTCAACAATCCCAGTCTCCTGTGTCCTCACAACATACACTTACATCCTCAGTCTCATCTTCAAATCCTCAAACTCAAGTTCAGGCCCAGGTACAAACTCAATCTCACATCCAAGCCTACACTCCTTCAGCATTGTCACATCCTTCATACAATGATTCACAGGCTCATGGTCAGAATCAGGCACTTGGTCATGTGAATCCTACAAGTTTGAGTGGGTCATCAGCATTGGTTTCAATGCCTAGTCTACCTCTTAGTCCACCATTGCCATCAAAGGTCCAGGTACATGGGCAGGGACAGGTCTACCATAACCATCCTTCTCAGCCTGCAGTCTCCACAGTTTCTGTTCCTGTTCCTGCTTCTGTTTCTGTTTCTGGAACATCTTCATCCACTGCAGCCAGTTCAAGCATGGCTGGAACAGTGACTGTAGCATCACATTTACTCTCCAATTCTGCATCTACTCAGTCTCAGCTTCATCCTACAAATGCAATTGTCCAACAACCAACTATTTCTCAAAGTGTTCCTCATTCAATATTGACTGGACAGCCTAGTGCTGCTCCATCATCTGTGCCTTCATCCTCACTTGTGAATGTAAGTCTCAGTTTTTTTAATTGATTATTTAATTTTGAAGATACATAGGTGCAACCACTAACAGAGCTTGGTATACATTCTTTGGGTTCTGCTCTTCAAAATCCACCTTCTGTTTCAGTTATGACACAACAAGCAACAACAGCTGTGCAATTGACTCAGCCTCTTTCACTACCTGTTATGTCTGCTACTGAGCCTTCACTACCACCAGCCAAAGTAGATATTAAGCCTTCTCCTAGTCTGCATGGTCAGCTTCAGTCTCATATGACTAATGCAAGCATGCCTTCAAAACCTTCTGGAATGCCTCAGATTTCCTCAACATCTCCTGGGCATGTCATACACAATCAACATGGAATAACTACAAGTTCTCCAGCCTTTGTTCAATCAACAAACTCAAATTCTAGTTATTACTCATCATCTTTGCCTGATCATCTGGCTTCTCTATCTGGATCTTCAGCTGGGGTTTCATCACAGCTGTATCAGCCTCAAGCCAAACTATCTGTGTCATCATCTTCTATTTTACCAGCACCTAGTGCTAATGCACACCATCCAAAGCCACTTATAAAGCTTATTCCTAGTCAATTGAATACTTATTCTGGCCACCTTCCATCGTCATCAGCAAATGTGTCAGTCAAGCCTCAGCAGAATAGCTTATATCAGCAGCAACAAGCAGCTTCAGTTGGAGGAGTGGTACAAGCTCAGATTGGCTCAACTGCAGTACAGCAGCCACAACATCAGCAAGGCCCTAATACAACTCAGGTTTATCATCAACAAATGGTAGCCACAGCTGGAGCCTCTTCACAGGCTCAGAATGCTCCAGTACATCAGCAACAAGGCACAAATGTTTTCAATCAAGTGCACCACCAGCAGCCTGCAGCTTCAGCTGAAGATCCAGTACAAACTCCATCTGATGAAGCTGGAATGGATCAACAGCAGCAGCAATTTGATTATGTTACAACCACACAAGTAGATCCAACAGATTCAGGATTAAGCATATCTAATGCATATGTTGGATATCAACAGCAGCAGCAACAAGATTTTGATACTACTACCCTAGTAAATGATCAGCCTCTTTCAGCCTTAGCTGATCAGTCATCTTCAAGCCAATTTAATTCCTTTATGGCACATCAACAGCAGCAGCAAGATCCTATTGATTTCAACCAGGAGGATGACCAGCCACTTTCAGCTCTAGCTGATCAATCAGTGGCATATCAGCAGCAGCAGCAGCAGCAGCAGCAAGATTCCAGTGCTTTTAACCAAGTGTACAATCAACAACTTTCAGCCTCAGCTGAGGAACCATTTTCAGGCCAATTTGATGCATCAGCATATCAGCAAGAGCAGCAGCAAGATTCCAGTGCTTTTAACCAAGTGTACAATCAACAACTTTCAGCCTCAGCTGAGGAACCATTTTCAGGCCAATTTGATGCATCAGCATATCAGCAAGAGCAGCAGCAAGATTCCAGTGCTTTTAACCAAGTGTACAATCAACAACTTTCAGCCTCAGCTGAGGAACCATTTTCAGGCCAATTTGATGCATCAGCATATCAGCAAGAGCAGCAGCAAGATTCCAGTGCTTTTAACCAAGTGTACAATCAACAACTTTCAGCCTCAGCTGAGGAACCATCTTCAGGTCAATTTGATGCATCAGCATATCAGCAAGATAATCAGATGACACAGCTTTCCTATTCACAACAGCTACAAGATGGACAATCAATGCAACAAGATCAACAGTCAGTAATGTCTGACAGTTCTGATGAGGTCGACAATGGATTTGACATGTCAAACTTGTCTCTTGAATAACTAGCATTATAGTCAGCCTTGTAATTTTGATTCTTTTTATCTTCTTTTTACAGACTTTTGTATGATATAGCATAAAAAAATGATAACTTTGATCCTATCAGATCTGTTCAAGACTCAATCAAACTTGGAATGTTGAAATCTCAGCTAGATAATTAGTACTATTACACTACAACAACAGTAAGTTCATATATAGTAGAAGTGCATTGATAGTAACTGAGAGATGACAATGACATACATTTATCTAAGTATTTAGTTATGTATTTCTTTAGGTGAATGTATGTAACTACCTTCATTTGTATATAACAATTATGAAAGCTCTGAGTGTCAAGTCCATATATACATGCATGTAAAACTAATTAATAGAGAACACTTTCCAAGATTATGACTTTCTTCATTGTAACACAATAACCTACTCTACTGGCATGGCCATTCAATTCAGTGAATCATGGCTCAATGTTCCACTTTCTTACTCCAAGTGGATTTAAATCTGTTGCCCTGAATGCATAAACATATAATGATAATAATCAAGGATAAAATAAATTGACATTGTGAGATTTAGAAAGGGTCTAGTCCCAAGAGTCCCTGACAAGCCCCCTCTACATCGGCAAGCTAAAAACATTCTGGTGAGCCAAACCGTTGAAAAAATTAAATTAAAGAGTTTTTCACCTCCTTTGGTGCTGCAACAGAAAGAACTATCGGATCAGTTTTCCCCACGAGTACTTCGTCCTACAGTAGGAACTTAAAAAGCAGGACAGATAGACCCCAAATTGAGGGCGCACCTCTATTCGAATGCCAATATTGTGGAAGTGGGTTGGGAAGTTGGCTGATGGAGGAACGTAGACCCCTTTATGCTCTTTTTGTGGGCATTCTAGTGACAACGATGATAAACATACCTGGCTCAATAGTGATGATCATACCCTCCTTCAAGCTTTGAGATCACGACGTCAGATATTCTCCAACACAGAAAACTGAAATGTGGTACTCACGGGCCTGAGCGGCTGACGTCACTTGACTCGTGAAGATCTGGATGCCAAATCCAGTTGAAATCATAGAAGCACGGTAAAAAAGATACTGACCTATCCCAATGGGATGGCTCAGGAAATGTGGATACAATACGTGTTCCAGATCATTGCCCTTCAAATCAAATCCAAGCTGTTTCAGCTCCTGTCTGAGCAGGTCACACGACCTTCGATGAAGATCATACAGGGTGAACCCTGCACTCTCATGACTGAGGTTTATAAGCTGTTTTTGTGCTGAGAGTACGGCAGAGTATAGATCTCGCTGAGGATCGGTAAATGTTCCGGAGGCTGGGAATGTTCGTGCTAACGAGAGCAGGCAGGGGTAAGACACAATACTCAAAAAGAATAACACGTACTAATATCCGAGGCATAACCACTGAAACTATGGTATTAGTGACCTGTGGTTGGATAACAACGACATACTTGTATTCACATCCAGCGTCAATCAGAATGGTTTCACCCGGTTGAATGAGGTGATTGTTTGATGTGTAATGGATGATTAAGGCATTCGGCCTTGAGAAATGAACACTTGAGTAATCGGGTAGAAGTCGCAAACCAAGTGATGGCGTACCCTGATGCTACAACAGGGACATAAGCTGGTCGTTGCGCACCAGACATCGCGCAGAGATATTCAAAATGAGCTGCTAAAGCAGCTTCCGATATACCAGGGCGCGCGAAGCGCATTGTCTGATAATCAGCCGTTTCCGTAATGGCAGTCTGGTCGGTGTACTTACTTTGGCATGAGCGCGCCCACTGATGTCTGCCGCTGTTCTCATAACCCGTTGCTCGGCAGAACTTTTGATCGCTCGAAGCCTCGCAACTTCTGGTGTCAGCGGACGGCGTTTCTTTGAGTCCACGAGAGCATCGGAGTCGATGCGCGCCTTGACTGTCGGCGATAAGTCCTTCAAGATAGACTTGCCTGTTGCTCGCGGTCCTTGGCGCGTGTGTGTCGAGGGAATGTCAATATATACATGAGAGTGCATAGCTGTTGCTGATTTCAAGTGAGAGGGGAAGTCGTCAATTGTTCGAGCGTCATCGGCACGGAAGATGGCGGCCGCTTCGTATACGCTCGTCCTACAATGAAGGTCTAGGAGTTGTAGATATTGCATACTAAAAAACATACTTTGCACCGTCCCACTGTTCCTTGGCCAAGTCTTTGCCTTTACAAAATAAAGTCATTCGATATCCCCGGGAGCTTGAAGTTTTTTCTGTTGAACATGAAGTAGGAAGCATTAGAAACACAAGCGGAGACGTGCCTAGAACGACAGCGGAATCGGGTTCCTCGAAGCCGGTCAGATACCAAAAGTTTGAAGCTTGACGATATTTGTAACTTGACAGAGAATACGAATAAAAAGGTTTGTAGTAAACGCGCTTAGATTGAACCTACAAAATGTCTGAAAGACTCATAGATGTGACTGAGGTTTGAGTGAGAAAATAGCACGTACTGTTGCTCATGTACTTCACGGGCGCAGACACACATACGACAAGGCTACTCTGCGGCAAACTCTCCATAAGGCGCCTTCTGCGTTGTTCGTAATCCTCTGCAGGTATTCCGGGCGTCATCTCATGTGGCTTCACTATGGATTGAAGTCAACCAAGCTTCAAGAACAAAATACGAATTCACGGACGGAGATGTGGGTGAGATTGGAATAACGGTTGTCCATATATCGAGGGTTTGACATTGGCTTCTGGGATGGCTTCAGTGGCGTATAGCCTGTTGAGGCTCGTACGCTGCAATACTCGTCGGGCAGTGAATACTGTCCGTAAAAAATTTGACATTCAAGTCGATGGGTGAATTATGTACTTATGGATTCAACCGAGGGCCGATTCCGATCCACGATCTCCGTGGCAATCTATTATATATCCGGCCTGTCCATTTCTCTCTTTTGAGGACAGTCCAGAAAGTCGACCTGGTTTCGTTCTGATGTCAATAATCCGTTAGCCTGAAAACATGTTCACTCCAAAGGAAATGCTTTTACGCACTGTGTGTGGGGCTCAGTAAGTCATCCAATACCTCAAATACCCAATACATAAAACCTCGCATGCTATTCTCCATGTCCTTCGGGTTTATATGTTCTCGGGCAAGAAATTCGTCCAAGTGTTCCTCACTTTCACTACGTCCATTGCCTTCTTGCCAAATTGGGTTCTTGTCGTAGCTAGGCAATCCAGTTTGTGCAATCGTGTTTTTAGTCTGTGAAGTGCTTCTGCTTCCGTCGGTACTTTTCGAGGTCTGCCCCTCAAGAGATCCTCCAAATAGATCTTAAAGTTATATGGTCTGTCGACAGGATGTGCTCGTCAGCTTTATTGGTCACGTGTCAATTCATTTTGATCCAAAGAATCACATGGCTATGCCAAAAGAATGTTCCACCGTTACCCCAGCAGTACAGCCTTAAATTTAAGCTCTCTGCTCCGTACGCCTATGTTGCATGCTTGATGCCCCAATGACCAAGGGCTGGGATACTTACAGCAGACAAGGAATCGATTTGGTTTCTGCTGCCACCTCTTTCGGCTTCAACGTAGCCAAGGCAGGAACTAGATTTGGTGTACGTGTTCATTGTACCCATCGGCGACGCGTTCTAATCATATGCACAGTTTGCAGTCACTCAGGGCGTAGCAGGTACTGCTGTAGGCATAACCGCCACTGTCGTTGACCATGCTTTCTTCGGTGGGAGCACCATCACTCGTCATATCATTGGAGGCGCTGTATCCAGTGCCATTTCATTTGCGGAACAACTAACCCTTGCTCCCATCTTCCTCGGCGAATATATTACATCTACATCGCTAATTGCTGCGCACAGTTCCATCAACGTTCTTTCTGTCATTTTTCCTGGGAGCAGCGATGCATCCTTCTCTCTAGCCTCATTCATTACTCTTGTACGGCGAGAATGGACCGATACAACTGATCCAAACACACCCACGAAACGATATGGAATTACGCAAATAGCGCGAGCCATCGTGGCTTGGGTGGCTTTGCAGGGCGTCACTCAGGAGTGGCAAGAGAAGATGTGGCTTCAGCATCTCAGAGAGATTCGTGTCAATGAAGCTACCGAGGTTCGATCTACTCTTTCTCGGAGGTGAGTTGTCTTCTGAGATGACGTTATTTATACCTAAACGTGGGCAGGAACTCTCGCATACGAGTCACATCAGACGTCCTACTCCCCGACCACAGTGGTCAACTAATTGAAGCATCCATCGGAGAGGCCCCCCGACGAACACCACCAGCAACATACAAATTCTCAATAACACCTCTTCCATCTCCTCGGCCTCGTGTCGCAGATCCACCACCGCGGTTATCTAATGGCGAACTCAAAGTGACCCTTCGGCGGCTATCCAAAATGGTCTTGGCTGGTTACGGCGGTGCCAGTCTTCTTTTTTTCGGCGTCTCACCCGGTGTACCATTGACCACTTCTAAACTTGCATCTGAAGAAGCACAGTTGGCTTTTGCAGTTGATGCATCAGAGGCCGAAGCTGCTGGTGACTTTATATCTCCGCCCCCAACACCGGAGGTCGATTCTCCCTCGGGGTACTCGTGGTGGGATGTGCTCCTCGGCAAACATGACCAGGAGATTTTCGAAAGAGCGGCTGGAGTTGGTCTGTCAAGTCAAAAAGCTCAACAAGAAATTAAAGCCAAGATGACCACCACGGCCGTGAGTTCGTGTTTACTTGAACAACTCAACAATTTGCTAATTTTCTTTCTAGATATCTGGGAAGGACTACACAATGCCCCGATATTGGGTACTCACGGATCATGGACGCGGTCAAGTCGTTCTCGTCTTACGAGGTGCCCTTCACCTCCTCACTCGATTGAAACGGAATGCTCACTCTAGATCTCAGGTACCATGTCCCTCAATGAAATCGCAGCGGACCTCACCTGCGATGCAGAAGACTTCGAGCCTGCCGTGACGATGGAGGAGGAATCCCGACCTCTCTCCGGCCAATACGCGTTCCCATCAATGTCGCATAAGGAAGCAAATGGGTCCTCCGCGACGTTGTCGACGGCTCCACGATATCATGTACATAGCGGTATGCTCCGTATGGCAAGGGCGATGGGTGGTATAGGGAAGCCGGTGCATATCGCGGTGCAGGAGGCGTTGCTTCACAATCCCGATTACGGTTGGTGCTTCGGTTTCCATTTATGCATCTTTATGATATGAATTCTGTAATAGATCTTGTTCTGTGTGGACATAGTCTCGGGGCTGGTGTCGCTGCGATCCTTGGGATGGTGTGTTCTGGGCTCACGTACGAGGTGTTCAGCGCTCATATGGTCGACTGTACACAGAAATGGGCGGATCTCAAGACGTGTTTGACTGTACGTTCAAGTGGCCTGCCGGTCGGGCGACGTGTTTTTGTCTACTGCTTTGCCCCTCCGTACGTCATTCGACATTCTTGATCTCACGAACCAACCTATTTACCTTATTGAACTTAGAGCTCTCGCTGACGCAGCCCTAAGCAAGCTAGCAAATAGACTTATCGTGTCTTTCGTCTACTCACACGACGTAGTGGCTCGTCTATCTCTCGGATCAATACGCGACCTCAGAAATGCAGCTTCTTGGCTGTGCGAGGCGGAGAACGAGCATGTAGGGGAGGGATGGACTGCTGTCACCAATCGGGCGAAACTGTGGAAGGCGGGCGAGGGATCGCTTGACGATCGTCATTGGGTGCGTATACCCGAACGAACATCGATTGTAATGAGCTCACGCATGTGGTAGTTTGTGGCAGTGCGAAAATCGCTCCAGGCCAACATGCAAATGTCTAATATGTTTCCACCGGGCCAGGTCTTTTGGGCGTTAAGGGACAGTGATTTGCATCCAAAACATCGATCGTATCTCGAGTCTACGAACAAAGTCCACTGTGCGGACAAACTCAGGCTGTTTGAGGTCCTCGATGTTGAAAGAGTCTTCTCGCAGATCGTGTTTGCGAAGGACATGCTCAAGTATGTCTCGCCCAATCCCTGAGACTGCGCAGTGCTGATGATTTTTGCTGGTACCAGAGCCCACATGCCCAACCAGTACGACAAGGTCCTCCATGACCTTTTGTAACCAACCTGTAGTCATCTCATCGACAACGGATACCCATTCTGTATTTATCACCACGCTAACCATTGTACATATATATGTAGGCAGAGCCTACACGTCAGATGTATGGATTATAATTAAAGTATACCGATGATGATACAACGCCCTGCTGCGAGGTCTTTATGAGATAATGTGAATACAAGCATGATGTGTCCTTAATCCTGGTCCGTCTGATCGCGTGGTCGATATTTTATACCACGCATCTCAAGTTCTTGCTCTACGTCCTCTGGTATACGGCCCTTCACGCGTACAGCGTACATCCCTCTGACGTATTTCGCTATAATCCAGAGTCAATTCAAGGTTCATACAAGGCAAAAGGTGCATGACACAAACCTGTCCGCTGCCATCTCGCCACCCATGAGTTCTCCGGGTCAATGACGGAGATCACTCCATCGAAATAAGTTGTTGTACATGATGCTATGCGGTCTGAATTGCCTTTCATCTTGTAGATTTCAGAGTCTGAAAGTGAAGAAAGGAAAATACTCGGAAAACACACCTGCATGATCTCTTCACAGTTTGGGCACCCATTCTTACGGAAATCGACTGGCAGTTGGATTATAGAGCAGAGCAAACATGCGCGGAGCTGCCTTGAGCGGGCTTGAGGCGGGATAGCGGCTGTCGCCATGAAGTTTCTCTTTTCCAAACAAGTACTACTTCGCCAGAAGCATTCGGATCGCCGATTCGGAGCTGAGGTTTGAGTCACGTGCATTTTTCAAAGGATGACTGCTCCAATTCGCTTGCTGAGCTCACCAGTGACGCTTGAGTTTAGCAGTTGACACGTCTTTCCTGAGCTCTTCGTGTGTCTTGATTGCTTATAAGCAGCTCTCTACATTCAACTTGCGGTAGAAAAGTGTAATCGATTCGGAAGAATCATCATCATCTATTCAAGGTGTGCTTTTCCCCTCTTGTCGTCATCACATTCTAAGTTATATTTCGCACGTAGCAGCGTATGAGCAATGTCGGGCAGCAACTGCTCTCCGGTATGCTCATTGTTTTAAGGAGGTCGTGCAGCACTGATTTCTTTCATTCAAACAGGCGCACTTTCGGGTTTCGCGACGACAGTATGCCTTCAACCCTGTGAGGAAATCAGAAGCATGCCGCCCGTGATAGCATACGATCCTTAACTCAAATTCTCTCTAGTTGACCTCGTGAAGACGCGTATGCAACAAGGGGATGGCACCATCCATGTGAAGTACGCATTCATTCTTGATTTACTATTCGTCATTCTCAAGTGTGTGATTTAGACGGAATGCTCTCATTATAAGCACTACTCGCCATGTCATCTTGGAGAGAGGGTTGGGAGGCCTATGGAGGGGTACCGCTGCGTCTTTGATTAGGTGTGCATCTTCCTTCACTCAAGTCTTACTTGGATACAACTTGTATATTCAAGGAACGTCCCTGGAGTCGCACTCTACATGACGAGTGTGACACAGTTACGAGCTATCATGGCAACTTCACCCTACTTCGCCGCTGTCCGTGTACACACTGGAAATGGGAACAAGTCATCGGTGCTACCGACTCTGACCAGCACGGGAAATCTGCTTGCCGGCGCTACTATGCGTGTTGCAGTTGGATTTCTCTTGAACCCCTTCTCTGTCGTAAAGGCACAGTTTGAAGTGAGTTAGTTTTCAAGGGTATGGTATTTACTCTAATTGGATGATAGAGCAACATGTACGCATACCAAAGCGTGACGGGTGCTCTCATTTCCATTACTCGACAAGGTCCATCAGAACTTCTTCGTGGTTTTTTGGCGTCTTCGCTCCGTGATGCACCATATGCTGGTTTGTTCATCGTTTTCTATGAAGGCATCAAGCGCGAAACATGTATGAATCAAGAGTACTCCTATGACCCATCTGGCTCATTTCTCTGATCCATAGATTCCATGTTCCCTACCACCTCCAGTGGGCATGCAGCTGCAATACACAGTTTCTCCGCAGCCTCTGCTGGAGCGATAGCGACACTTGCTACCCACCCTTTTGACGTCATCAAAGTTTGTTTATCAATTTTCTTTTCGCCTTGACAGGCTAAACATTTTCTCTTTTAGACCAAAATACAAGTACGCTCCGAAGACCGATATCACGGACTTTGGCGCACAATCCGGACAATTTGGCAGGTAATGAAACCACAAGCTGTATCCAATGTACCGTCACTAAATATCATGACCCTAGCAACGTGGAATTACTGGATATTTCGATGGAGCATCTCTACGACTATCACGCAAAGTCCTTAGTTCTGCTATTGGATGGGCTGTCTATGAAGGCTACCTTATGTTCGTTCGGCCCCCATGATTCCTTGGGCATTAGATCATGCTCCTAACTGGACTCTACCTTACATTTATCTACTATTTAAGTATAATCCACGTTACGACGCTACTGCCTCATTTCTCTTTGTATCTACTGACATGTATATGAGTTTGTTGCCTCCAGCACTGTATCTTCATTCTCTGTGAGTCAAAATAACGCGCCCACGTGAAATTACGTGACGTGTTCATCACGCTAATTAAGCTGTCACGGGCGCGAGAAAAATTTCTTTGTTCATCTTCTTGTTCACCAATAACCATGGCCAGAGTTACCAGAAGCAGCGCACGGCGCCCAGCGTCGTCGACATCTACATCGGCGACGGGCACAACAAATACATCACCCATCTTCAGCGCCCAGGCGTCAGCAGCCGCTTCTGAGACCCCCGCAACTTCTGACAATGAAGCGACAGGTAAAGCAAGGGGCACCTTGAGAAAACGCGCTGCTTCAAGCGAGCTGGATGATTTTGAACCTGAGGAATTGTTGTCTGTCAAACGACCTGCGTCAAAGCGCAGAGCTGTCTCATCGAATTGTTATGTCGAGATAGTGACTATATCCAAAGATAAGGGCAAGGCGAAGGTACGCAAAGTTCGCCGTGATATGTGCCCAAGAAACGCTCAGTTTGCGTTCAAGGCATCTGTATCAACGCCTCCACCATGTCAATACGGCAAAAAAAATGGCAAAGGCCAGGTGCCTATTGCTTCAAAGCCGGTCTCTTCTGATGACGAGGATGTCGCTATGGAGTCCGATGCGAGTCTGGAATACAAAGAGATTGACGAGTCCGAAGGCAGTGGCTCTGAATACGTCGTCTCTGAGGAAGAAGACGAGAATGCCTTTGTAGCCAGTGACAGCGACGAAGAAGCAGTGATGCTCTCTGCTGCCGCAGAGATGTCCCTCCAGACCGCCCGGTTTAGCAGTGCCTCAGGCTCAGGCTCCCCTTCCAGAAACCCCACAAGTAAGGTTGCTGCCCTAGCTGCTGCTGCCGCCGAGCGGCGCATGAAAAGGGCCAGCAAGGATATCGATGTTGATGACTATCTTTCTGAAGACGACCAGGAAATACATGATTCAGGTTCTGACTCCGACATTCCTCTCTCTATCAAGGGCAAAGGCAAAGCTACCGTGAAGAAAGGCAAGAAACCTGACACAACTCCTTGGCCAACTGTTCCAAAGAAACATATGACTCTGGCACAGCTCCGAGCGGAGAAGAAGGAGCAGCGACGCAGGGTAAACGAATGGAAGAAAGAAATTAAAGTCGAAGAGAAAAGGCTCATGCGAGAACTTGGCAGGCGTCTTACCTATGTACGTATGCCAATCGTCTTCATGTTGCATCGATGGTGATTGAACATCACAGACCGAGAAATCTTCGCTCGCCTTGCTGCGACACCATCCAGAACTCAAGGATGTCTGGGGTGACCTTGAAGAAACAATTCCGGTTACTAAGCCTACCAAGGCTGAACAGCCAGAGAATCTCAAACTGACTCTTTTGCCCTTCCAGCTTGAGAGTTTATTCTGGATGCGACAGCAGGAGCAGAGTATCTGGCATGGTGGAATGCTTGCAGTACGTTTTGTCCTCCTTGATCTTTACTTGGCTCATTTTTAGCTATACAGGACGAGATGGGGTAAGTGGTCTTTTCAGCCAGAGACGAGAGCTTGGTCTCATGATATCACAGTATGGGAAAGACTATCCAGATTATCAGTCTACTCGTTTCAGACAGGGCTGCACCCAACCTTGTGGTGGCGTAAGCGACCTTGTTTTATACTAGTGTAGGAGACGGCTGACCCTTTCTCTACCAGCCCTACTGTTGCAGTCATGCAATGGAGAAATGAAATAGAGACTCACAGCGTTGGCATGAAAGTTCTCGTCTGGCATGGCTCATCTAGAGTAACGGACCACACTGAGCTCAAGAAGTACGATGTGGTACGTGCACAAGAATCGTCTAATTCATCCTTGGATACTGAGCGTCTTTAACAGGTACTCACCACCTACGCCGTTATGGAAAGGTACGTAAACTGCCGTCTATATTCCTACCAAATCTTATATATATCGCTCATAGCTGCTTCCGCAAGCAACATTCAGGATTTAAAAGGAAAGGCATGATCGTCAAGGAGAAATCTCCTATCCATCAAATCTTATGGAATCGAATCGTGGTACATCACCAGTCTCTCCAAAACCTATGATTATCTCTCACACTTTCATCTAGCTCGACGAAGCTCACAACATAAAAGAACGATCTACGAATACCGCTAAAGCTGCATTCGAGCTCAAGAGCAACTTTCGATGGTGCTTGTCTGGCACTCCCCTACAGAATCGCGTGGGAGAACTGTACAGTCTCGTACGTTTCCTTGGAGGGGACCCTTTTTCGTACTATTTCTGTCCGTCCATTCATCATTCTCTGAACGATTTTCAACGAGCTCATAAAAAGTCGTCGGCAGGCAAATCATGCGATTGCAAATCCTTGCATTGGAAGTTTTCTGACAAGCGGACTTGTGATGGTGTGTTGAACGGTTTGCGGTTAACATATCATACTCATTTAATCGTAGACTGTGGACATACTCCAATGCAACATGTGAGTCAATCGTTACTGACTCAGTGCATCATCAACTCAAGGATCCTTCTCAGACCTGTTTCTGGAATAATGAGATCCTCACCCCCATCCAGAAGAATGGTATGGTCGGCCCGGGCAAGCCTGCTTTCAAGAAACTCAGGGTCCTCTTAGATAGAATGATGCTCCGCAGAACGAAGGTTAGGAAGAGTGCATAAACCCACATTTCACTATATTGACGCCATTCTCAGCTTCAAAGGGCCGATGATCTGGGTTTGCCGCCGCGCACAGTTCTTGTTCGCAAGGATTATTTCAGTCCAGAAGAAAAGGACCTGTATCTTTCGTTGTATACTAATGCCAAACGCCAATTTAGCACTTATGCTGATCAAGGAACGGTGCTGAATAGTAAGTTCATTAGGGCTCATCCGGATCAGTTTCTGAACATTGTTCCAGATTACTCAAATATTTTTACCCTGTATGTCCTGTTTACTCGAAATGAATGTCTGTTCTTACACATTGATACCCACCCAGCCTTACTCGACTCCGGCAAATGGCGTGTCATCCCGATCTAGTTTTACGGAGTAAAACAAATGCTTACAAATTTAATGATATGAATCTGGAGGAGGCCACTGTGTGCCGTATCTGTAACGATATCGCGGAAGATGCCATACAAGCCAAGTGCCGTCATATCTTCGATCGTTCGTGCATTCAACAGTACCTCGAAACTTCCGAGGAGGACACGGTTTGGCCCTTCCTATAGCAAACTACTTACGTAACATCCTCATTGAATTTCTTCAGCCCAAGTGCCCGACCTGCCATCTTCCCTTGACAATCGACCTAGAAGCTCCTGCTCTGCAAATTGAGGAATCTACCATCAAAGCGCGGCAAGGCATTCTTGGACGTTTGAATTTCGAGTCGTGGAGGTCATCATCGAAGATTGAGGCACTCGTTGAAGAGCTGAGCAATCTTCGACTGCAGGATGCGACGACGAAGAGCATAGTTTTCAGTCAGTTCGTCAGCTTTTTGGATCTAATTGCGTTCCGTCTTCAGAAAGCTGGTTTTAACGTGAAAACGCCCAAACTTCGTGTCCGTCTTGATACTGAATTTGCCGAATAATAGATCTGTCGTTTGGAAGGGACGATGAGCCCTCAGGCCCGAGACGCCACGATCAAGCATTTTAGTAATTAGATTCATCTTCTTTTCTGTGAAACCCGGATTTATTCGACGACTCCTAGCGAATAATGTGGAGGTCACTGTCTTCCTCGTTAGCTTGAAAGCCGGAGGCGTCGCCCTCAACTTGACAGAAGCATCGCGAGTGTATCTTATGGATAGTTGGTGGAATCCAGCAGTATGTGGTGTTTCGGCTTTCTCATATCCTGCTTGATGATTTGTCATGGACCAGGTTGAATACCGTGAGTTTCCATCAGAGATATCCTTTAAATGCTTTTCTTCCAATCTCGTATGTAGAGGCGATGGATCGTATCCATCGTTTGGGCCAGCACCGACCGGTGCAAGCCATCAAGCTCGTCATTGAAGATAGCATCGAGAGTCAGATTGTTCAGGTATAATGTTGCAGGAAATTTCATGATTGATAACGTCTTACTGTCTTTCCCGAAACGCCCAGCTCCAGGAAAAGAAGTCTGCTATGGTCAACGCGACTTTAGATACTGACGACCAGGTAGGGATCGCCCTTTACGGCGAACAGCATATGATCATGCTGATTCTTCTGTTTGTCAAGGCTATGGGGCGTTTGACGCCTGAGGATGTAAGTTTTTGCTTATCCTTTTTTCACGCTCTCGCTAATGATGTTATAGCTTGGCTTCTTATTCAGAGTAAGTCACCGCAATTTCCACGCGCTAAATGGGGTACTGACTCGTTCTAGTTGTGAATCATATACCCTTCCTCATCTATGATTTGTGAGTGATTAGGGCAGCGGTCAAACCCTCTGATGAGCCCCTTCGCAAGGGCAAAACCGTATAAGACCCACGTTCTAAATATACCTTCATGGCACTCGAGGCTCAATGACGTAGACTACATGTGAGATATCTGGTGTTCAAAGGCGAGACATTTTCTGTCAAGAAGAATCTCGCCGGACACACAATGAATTCTTAGATTCTCATAAACCATGTCATGTCAAACAACAAGCAACGTCGACCAAAACAATGTTCCATGTGCAATGCATCCCACGTAGTACAAGCATAAATCAGATCTCCTGACCGGTTTGATATATGTATCCAACACTTCCTGTACAGTGTTCTCTCGTCACTTGCTGTTAGGAATTCACTTCTTCAAAAGCCTTCATAACAAGTTCATGACGTAACCATTTCTCCTCGGGGGTTATCCACCAGCTGATGATACCAAAGATGGTAACAGCACCAAAAATGACACATGCCTAAGCATGTATGGGTTAGAAACAAGGACAATAAGTAATCCAAGGAAATGACAAACGAAATTGAAGGTCTCGGCCGTCACAGGGAAGAAAAAGGGAGAAACATCCACCTATTGACGAGTGTCAATATTTAATTACAAATTAAGCATACATCAAGGACTTACAGAAAATACAATGGCGTTGAAAATGGCCGCACAGATGTAGAACGGTGTAGCAAACTTTCCAAGGTAGAAATATGACGATTTGAATCGGTCAGGTGTCATCGTCAAACGCAACAAAGATATGAGCCCATATGCAGCGATAGTGGGGACTGCGCCTGCGGACACCAAGGACGTGAAAGCAACCTGACTGGGCAAGATTGTGCATAGAATGCAAGCACCAAAGATATAGATGACTGTAATGGCGTGCCGGGGTTGACCCGAAGAGTCGACTTTACCAATCCAGCTGGACAAAGGGAGCACACCGTCACGGGCTACTGCGAACACAAGGCGAGAGGAAGCGACAATTGCAATGCTGGTGTTCTGTGATTTCCGGATTGAGCAGAGGCAGCGGATGAAAAAAAGAACAGACCATGATGAGCCCCAAGGCGGCGATGATGGTCATGAAAACACTTCTTTCCCAAGAGCAAGTGCATAGATTTGAACAAAAGGCTGCGGTGCATTGAGCGAGAACAGGGTACCATAGTCAGGTGTACAGAATAAGAAGAGGATGGTAGTGATGAATCCCAGAATGCCAGTCGCAATGGCACTGCTAAGGATCCCTTTACCAGCGACTATCCTAGCATTTTTGGTCTCTTCAGCTATGTGTCCTGAGGCATCGAAACCAGTCATCGTCCCAGCGGTAAAAAGGCTAGAAAGTATTTGAGTTTAGTCACCATATTCATGATTGACGAATCATGCATACAAGGAAAGGATCCAATTCCACCCGGCAGGTGCTCCAGTTCCGTTATCTAAAAAAAGGTTTAAAATGATGTTTGTTCAAGATTCGAGTTTTGATACACACGAGTTTGAGTGAATACTTCGCCCGCAGTACGAAAGCCATAGGTTTTTGAAACACCAATTGGCAGCCAAATCAGGCAAAGGAAGAAATCGAGCATCATAAGGGCGAGGGAAAATCTAAACACCATAGAATAAAGTCGAGGAGGAAGATAGTTGATAGCAACAGAAGCCAGTAAGATTGCTTCAGATACCACCCATATGAAAGCCCTCCACTTGACATTATCATTCGAAATACCACCGGGAAAATCAACCTCCCACACAGCAAGCTGAGAAACAATATAGTTTGCCGTTGTCTATTGCGTGTTCCAACTTTGACGGACACAGGAAAAGATAAGGTCATCGTACCTGGCAATTACTGGCAGTGAAAGTCATCCAAGCGGTACAGGACCACCAAGCAACGATAAAACCAAAAAACCGAGCATACTTTGGACCAGCACTCTCAGCAGCCCAAATATAGATGGAACCACTCAATGGAAGGGCAGAGCATATCTCTGCGAGTACCGCAGCGGTAATGGTCATGAACACAATGGTGATCACGTAGGATGACCTATGAAGATAACACCTATCAAAGCAGAATTGGAGCAATCATAGTTTTTATACCATATTGCTGCTGGCCCTCCTGCCAAAATGCCCAAGAAAAGGACGGACCTATTTTACAATTGAGTCAAGAACGGAAGGAATGTGAAAAAATGCACACCTGACGCCTCCAATAAAGTTTAAAGCACAAAAACTGGCGCAGAAACTTTCGATCAAATGCCAAGTTCGATGAAGTTGCTGAGGCAGCA
>JABAJZ010000089.1:0-28468 GCA_018857265.1 Termitomyces sp. T32_za158 | reverse complement strand
TCTGGATGCTTGGAGTTTAGTGTCATTGTAATTGATAACGAAGAAGTAAGAAGGTTACGACATATACCGGTAGTGTCCATGGAATAATCGAACCAAATGATGTATATCGCAAAGTTACTAGATAGGTCGATTGGAAATATGACAATCGCGATCATGAAGAGTTCATGCGAAATAACGAGTTAATTAACTTGACCTAAGGAGCAACAGTACGTAAAATCCATTTTTGCACAACCTCGTCCACGACTTGTAAGTTATTCCTCTCCATGAACATCATGTGGCCGTTGCCATGTATCCCGATATTTTCAAGGCTAAGATGATTCACAGAGACACCAGCTTGAGCCAAATACTGGGCAGTACAATTGTCGTAAATTGAATGGTAACTTGACTCCGAAGTGACGATCAAAACAGGAATTTGAGCCAAATTCACCAATTTCCTTGGTGGAGATGCTTGCTGAAAGCAAGTGGTGCCAAAACTCGTCGAGAAAACAACCTTCGCGATGTCGTCGGGCGCTTTCACCGGGGGAGAGTATGTTATTGGAATGTCGGTGACCCCAAAATCACGAGCAGCAGTGAATGGGGGAAACACGGCGTTGATAAACGGAGGACCTATTGGCTCCAACGCAACTATAGCTTTAACTTTGGTTGGCCTTGCATCCCCGAGAACCCAACCATGTTGCCCAGACTGCGAATGTGTGAGAAGTATCACTGGCTAGATAAGGCGGAACAAATGAAGCCCAATCTGTTTGGGAGAAAAGGAAACATACACCGATCTTGTCAAGAAGAGCTGAGCCAGCTTCCCTTATCTTCGTAGCTGTTTCAGCATCGCTGTCCAAGCTTGGTACAGTTGAGGCGTAGAAGGCGTTGAAAATCGGATCACCCAGGCTACCGTTGCCAGGCCACTGAGTGTGCAGGGATGCTTCCGGCCACAGGTTATGCAATTGAGTGGCAGTAAAGTGTGATTCAACAGTGAACGTATCATAGGCCGATTGTATACCGTCGATGTTTTTCTGCCATGGAGAACGCCCCCTAGAAGGTTGATCGATGATGAATAACTATCAATATATTGGATGAGACCGCTTGTTGCACAAATCTATCGACAGCGATTTACCTCATATCCTTGGCTCAGGAAATAGTCCGCCCAACCTAACCTTCCATCTGGAGTGTTGAGAAAGTTAGTTCCAGTCATACCTGTATGATGACGTCGTCACAGGATTAAGAACATGTATTGAGTCATCCTGACCGTGGCCATGTATGATGAGTAGAGGAAACGGTTGGGTTACATCCTGGGGAGTAAGCTGTTCGACATATATCTGTCCAGATGCAATCGAAGAGTTTCCTTGGGCTGAAAATCTTTCCCCAACATAAAAATAGTTGCGCTGATGTAGAGTTCCATTTAAAGCGGCGTAGCACAGATGTGCTGAGAGAGAGGAAAGTGCTGCTAGGAGGTAACACTTCACAGTAACCATGTCAAGAAGAAGCCCGGGAGCGTTTCGAAGGCGTTGAATCTAGAATATATATAAACACGACGAACGTGAAGCTTTGTAAGAGCTTGACTCACCCTGTCCCGAGTATGTGACTATCTTGCCTTTTTGAATTCACTTCAAGGAGAGTTTAGGAAGACTTTCACAAGGATTTCGTGTCTCCCTCGGATACACACATCGTGTATTAACAAAACGGAACAGGAAACTCTAGTTGAACGTCGATTCAACACATGCTCAGGTAAGTTCGTCCTTCTGAAAAAGTCCTTGTCAAATAGGTTCGCGCTTACCATCGCCACTGTCCATCTTCAAGCTCGTGTGTGATAATTCTGTTCTATTTCTGTACCTTACGTAATATAATCATATGGATGTTGTCGACTTTTTTAAGATCAACTAATTATTCCTTACTATGCCGCGCATAAGAAAAAGTCCGTGACACAAGCACAGCTCATTTTCATGACCCTGATAAACTAACAGAGACCAGCAATCGCAAAAGTACCAATGACCGTAGGAAGGTTCAACGGAAGGTGCGGGAAAGTAGGAAGAAATCGAAGAAAGCGGCGAAAACTAATTCCCAATGGAAATCCAGGGTGTTTGACTCGTGTCCCAACCTCTATATTCATCATCCAATATGCTCTTCCATCTCTAGAAACTCCTAAGGATCCTGGCATTCCCAACAACTTTCCTTTCAAGGATCAAATTCTAGCAGAGGTTGCTGAGCAGCGTCGGATTGTGAGTGGTTTAGGATGTTAAGTCTTTTTTTTAGAGTGCTTACTCCGTTTACAGGAAGCAGCAGAGAAGCTTCGGAAGAAGGAAGAGAAGAAAGCCTTGCGTGCAAAGGTCAAGAATCCGGATGCAGGAAGCGCTTCAGACGAAAATGCACAAGACGTTGGTGACGCAACTTTCGATGGAAAAGAGGAGCTTAAAGGTCTACAAGTCGGAAACGACGCTGTCGGTGGGATTGGAGCGAAACAACTTTTGCATGCGAAGACATTCTCGAGACCCACTTCAGTCCCTGAAACAGAGGAGTCAGACGAGAACGAAGTCCCAGTGCTAATAAACCACGGCTCACCAAACCTACAAGCTGTTTTAGATGATGCGGACGTCGTGATCGAAGTTCTTGATGCCCGAGATCCCCTCCCATGTCGCAGTTCGCATCTTGAAGGGCTAGTTACTGCTAAAGCCAACCAACATTTACTCCTGGTGCTTAATAAAATTGGTTTGTTTTTTATTCTGTCTGACCGATCAGATTGGATTCAACGTAAATACGTTCCAGACACATGTCCACTTGAGTCGGTCACAGCATGGGCGGCTTACTTGCGGTCACAACATCCTACTGTTCTCTTCCGTTCAGCCAGTGGTTTCTTACCATCAGGCCCTGAATCATCAACTAAGGGGCAGCGGAAGGCAAAGGTCAACGCTCACGATGGACTTGGTGTTGATTCCGTTCTTGAGTGCCTTGTTCATTGGGCAACAACTAAAAAGGGGGAGGAGCCGCTCACAGCTGCTGTTGTAGGCGTAACAAATGTAAGTGTATTATCGAACGAAGAAATCTTGTTTGACGGGTATTGCAGGTTGGAAAAAGCTCCTTGATCAACTCTTTAATTCAGAGTAGTTCACTTCCCGTGTACTCCACAGAATCGTCTTCGAGGGGACCGACGACTACGGATTTATCTCAAGAAGTACTTTTGGAGTCAGCGGGCAGGCAAATACGGTTGATAGATACACCTGGACTAACATGGGAAGTTGATAAATCAGCAGAAGATCGAGATTCCATGCGAGCGAGGGACATCTTGTTGCGCTCAAAAGGGAGAATTGACCGTTTGAAGGATCCAACCTCTGTTGGTATGTGTCTGGCTGTATAGCTTGCATCGGAAACTCATGACAAGCCTCAGTTGCAAGTATTGTCACTCGATCGCATACGGAAGATCTTATGTTGCTTTATAGTCTACCGGCTTTCATGGTCGGTGACACAACGTCATTCCTTTCAGGTTTAGCACGTGCTAAACAACTTGTTAAAAAGGCATGCCTTCCATTTGTACACCATCGTCAATCCTTTGGCTAACCCGCGTATTAGCGCGGAGAACTAGACCTTATCGGGGCATCTCGCATTCTACTGCGTGACTGGAGCACGGGCAAATTTTCCCGGTATTCTATTCCACCAACTACTACGTGTACCTCTCAGGCCCAGCACTCCGTTTTTGAAAAGTTGTATAGCTCTGATGCGACCATCTTGGAGGCTGTTCTCTCTAGGAAAGAATTGCGCAAGTCTGTTGGTCTTGTCAAGATATCTCCCGGAGAGGTCGATTCACGCAACGTAGTATTGCAAGACCATTGGTTGAAAGAGAGTAACAGCGAGGTGGATAACGATGAGGATGAGAAAGTCACTGGCTCCGATGGTGTCGATGACGACAGTGACAGTGATGACGATAGGCAAGGACCGGTCGAGGAGGACAGTCAAGTAGTCGAGGAGGACAGCCAAGTAGACGATGATGAAGTCAACGATGGTACCAATGATGGTGACGAGGCCCCTCTACCGCTGTCAAAAAAACAAAAGCGTAAACGAACGAACGAGCCCCTGGTCGCTCCTTCGAGCAAAAAGGTTGCTTTTGCCCCCGAGCCGAAGATCGCGAAACAGGTCAGGAAAGCTGCATCAATAAGGAGCAAGAAATTAGAACGGCCACCTGCAAATTTGGTTTCGAAATCTAAAGTGAAGCCTGCCAACGCGAAAGTACGAATAAGGGATGATGAAGCGTACGACTTCGGCAAGTTTTTCTAGTTAGGAATACACCTTGCTTGTCTGAGCATATGAGGGATCATAACTTCATATATACGCCTGCTTCCGAAAGGCTTACTTTGTCCATCATACTCACTTTCGCTCACCGATGTTGTGCCCCCTGATCGCTTACTATTTCCAGCCGGAAACTACAATTGGCTAAACAATGCAACCGCGACCATTACAGTTGGCAGTTCTGGTAAATTAGTATTGTATTCCAAATGCACAAGCAGATAAGCTGGTCATATATGTAGGGATACCTCTTGATCATGAATATCGCTGTGTTACTTTTTAGGTGGGATGACATTGTCAAAATTAGGAGGCAGAGTGAATGTCTTCTCGTCTGTAGGGGTACTGACACCGGAGTCGGTGGTATTGCCATTTGAGCCCTCTTTGACACCAGTCGTGGATTTTTTGCCAACAGGAACTATACCAGCTTTGACCTGAAGTTTCTTGAAGTAGCTTGTTCCACCCGCGTAGAAGAAGACTAAACCGCCGAAGACAATAATATGACCATACCAGCCGAGGCGGGACCACACCGTGAAGGAGTCTGTTGCAGTGAGAATCATGAAGGGAGAAGCAGAATAGTTGAGTATGAGCGTCGATAGGGTTGTTCCCGCAATGTCATAGAGCTCCTTTAAATCCGACTCATTTTGTCCAGGGCGAGGGAGAAGAAGAGGACGGATGTTGCTCCTCGCGAGGCGAGCAACGGTAGTGATGAATCCGCCCATAAGGAATGTCAGATAGTAACCACTAGCAATGCCGTGCTGCGTTTGAAGCATGAGCAAGCCAAGAATATGCACAGAGGATACACATACCCAGAATGCGCTTGTGAAGAAAGTGATCATACTGCTCCTGAATCCTGGCTTCTTTCCCGCTGGAGTGACACGCTTGTAAACACACTCCCTAAGCCAAACATTGGTCTTCATATTCCAGGAATCGAGAAGAACTTTGAAGTTGGACGGGAATTCGATTTCCATTACTTTGACATTGGCAGCACCATTCCAAGTGCTCTGGCCGGAAGCATCGAATCCCGTAAATCCGAGTCCAGTGACAATGCTGGCACCCTGTGGAGATAGTTATGTGTGGGCTAAGGACACTATCGAGAATCCATACCTCCGTCAGTGTCCATATGGCATAGTACTTTGCCCTTTCAAGGAAGCCATAGATTTGGAATAAGGCAATACTGATATCATTGTGAGACAAATGGGATTGAATACACGACACAACGCACCGAACAAACAAGTTATGCTCCATAAACCAAGGCGTAAGAGCCGTAGAGTAATTGTTGCTTCCACCAAATACGACAAATATACCAAGATAGATCAAACCCATAACCATCTTTCCATACGCATTGCGTTTCCTGCCGCTGGGAAGTTTCCTACCACCCTTGTTTTTTTCCTTGACTTTGTCATCATCAAACACGGTCTCGTGAATTAAGCTGCGGTATTCTGATAGATCGAGGTATGGTCCAACGAGAATCCCCGGGAAATAGAAACTATGATAGAGATACAGATTTAACACATCCACGACAAAGAATTCTCAAGGAACATACGAGTAGCCGAGAAATTCAAGAAGAGAGGGGTATTCTATGATGCGTTTTTCCGTTTGCCACTTGTCCAAAGTCTGTGAATCGCGAATGAGCATCTCAATGTACCAACGATCAAAGAATCAAGCTCACAGCTACTGGCCTGCGGCCATCCCAAACGTTCCAGGCAAATGTTGTGAGTTTCATAGTTAGAACCATCTGAGGACCTGTGATCTCCATAGTCTCATATGAGAGTCCATAGATGGCACGAATGACATGGCTATCCAGTACGCGTCTGAGAAGATTCGCCAGTAATAAACCGGTGGTTACTCACTTGATGGTCAAGTGCCCCATGACGAAGCTGCAGTGAGGGTCAGCCAGCCAGTTAGTTGCAACCAGGGCCTTTCTTTCGCTTACAAGAAAACAAGCCACGGCATACGAGCGCTCTTGTCATAAGCCGCAAGGATATAGGTTACGAGTATGCTGACTAGAAGCTGAAAGAAGCCTTTGTAGAGCTCCAAGACAGGGAAGAAGAAGAAGATAGCGATAGAAATGTTGAACAAATGCCTCAAGGCGGGCTGTGAGGAAGGAATGCGAACAAAGACGCTGCCCAGTGGATACGCGACAAGAAGACATGAAATGAGCTGTTAGGTCGACGATTGTCAGAGAGTTGTTAACACAACAGACAAGGACGCGTTACCTTGATTTGGTCGACGCTGGCACCAACGGCGTTCGCCAGCGGTAAGAAAAGAGCGTCCATTAGAAGACAAAGGACACCAGTCTGTCTAGAATTAACATAACAAGTCGGCGCGAGGAAAACGAGCTTACAAGGGATAGTGCTTTGTGGCAAACGATCTACTTGGACGGAGAACTTGAAGAAAAAGTTTGGGGAATCGGGGGTCCCCCGAGTATCCCCTTTTGGGACCGGCTCAGAGATAAATGAGCGCTTGAGCATTTAAAATCATTGTCATATCAAGTCTATAGCTGCATAACTCAAGGTCGTGTTCTACGTTTATTTGAATAGTAATGTACCACTGTTCCATAATCCACATCATACTTTTCTGCCGGTCTCCATCTCCCAGTCTTTCATCACCTCGTGGACTTTGTTAATGATCTCCTCTTTTGGGACTGCTTGTCCGAATGCCTCGACAAACTTGCCGCTTGGATCCATAAGATAGACGAAAATCGAGTGATCAACCAAGTAATCCCCAGCGGGGTCTGCGTTGGGTGGCGTTGAAAAGTACACGCGATAAGCCTTACATACGGCCTTTGTAGCCTCATAAGAACCGACGAGACCAACATAGGACGGGTGAAAATCTTTGAGATATTTGCCTACTCGGGCAGGAGTGTCGCGGGCGGGATCGACCGAGATGAACAAGGGTTGAAAGACATTACCGTGCTCCTTCTCTGTTCAGGTATCAGGACTATGAAGGACCGAACGAAGGTAACGTACCAATAACGTCAAGAACTGATGTCACCTTGTCAAGTTCTTGCGGGCATATGTCCGGACAATTGGTGAAGCCAAAATAGACAAGCGACCACTTTCCAAGGAGATTTTGTTCGGTGAAGGGCTGGCCTTCAGACGTTAGAAGAGAAAATGGACCCCCGACCTGAGGACGTCCGTATTGCTTACTGGCGCGTTCCTCCTCTGCCAGAGGATTGAGTGAAACATGGATTCAAATATAAAGTACAAAGACACGTACCGCGTCGCGCCAGGAGTTGGGCCTTTTCATGGCGGAAATAGAAGAAAAGACCGACTCCAGTTGCTACGAAAAGAGCTGCAGACGTTGGCGTAAAGACCTAAAGTTTGCCTTGAGCTACAGCCTGGGAGATCAGATGCCTGCTTACCCCAACAGAGTTCCGGCCTGAGAAGCTTGACTGATGTCGTTCTTGTTGTGGCTGTCGACGGTAGAGGAATTTTGTGGACTGCGTCACAGAAGCGACTCTATGGAGTGCGCTCGGCGTGGACGTGCATGCTTGCGATGAATACCGCTGGAGCGCACGGGAGAACATGAGGTCGAGTTGTTTTGGCTTGTGTCGACTCATGTTCTGTCTTGCTCGTTGTGTCCGACGATGCACACCTCTCTCGCCATTTCACCGTCTGGCGCGTGGTATTGCGACAGAATCCCGACCGTACTATATAACGACTCCAATATTCTACCCTAATGCTGGTATGTTGCATTTAACACGTTGTTTCTTTACTAACTCTGGCGAAGACCCTCACATTGGACATCTCTATTCCCTTGTTATAGCGGACGTGTTCGCGCGCTATCGACGCATTCTACAGCCGAATAGACCCGTCAAATTTTTAGCTGGGACAGACGAGCATGGGCTCAAAATCCAAAAAGCCGCACACACTAAGGGCCTGCCGCCGGCCGAATTCTGCGACATGCTGAGCAGCCGTTTCCGGGTTCGTGCCTACTTACTTCGTCTTGTTGAACTAGCGTAATGGGCCCATTTACAGAGACTGGCAGAAAAGGCGCAGGTCAGCAACACAGTCTTTATGCGTACCACTCTTCCAGAGCATCATAACACTGTCACGAGTATCTGGGTACGTTTGGTTTTCCATATCCATTCTTGGCTAATCGTATCCATAGAAAGCACTTATGGACAAGGGCCTTATTTACACCGCGACTTATTCTGGGTGGTATTCCATAACCGACGAATGTTTTTACACCGACACTCAAGTCACTGAAGGTCCTCTCAATGGTATGATCTCGCGCGAGACGGGATCCGCTGTGGAACAGCACACCGAAGTCAACTATATGTTCCGTCTCTCTGCCTTTAACGAATCTCTGCTTGCGCACTACCGGAGCGGCGAGCATGTTTTCCCACCGCAGCACAACGCGTTTATTCTGCAGACCCTTGAACAGAATCCGCTAGAGGACCTGTCAGTATCGCGTCCTAGTTCTCGACTGTCATGGGGGATACCTGTACCAGGCGACCCTGAGCAAACAATTTATGTCTGGTTCGACGCGTTGTTGGTTTATCTGTCTGGGATTGGGTATCCTTGGAACGGAGGCAAGGGGCTTGAGGCGGGCTGGCCGGTAGATTTACAAATCATTGGAAAGGACATTCTACGGTACGTTTTTTCTCAAGAATAGAAAAAATTTGAATTTTTATTAATCAAACGTGTTGTTAGTTTTCACGCGTTCTATCTTCCTGCCATATTGCAAGCACTTGATCTGCCATTACAAGGTCGACTACTTACGCATGCCCATTGGACTGTTGACCAGCAAAAGATGTCAAAGTCTGTAGGAAATGTTGCAGACCCTTTCTCGGCAATTGAGGAATTTGGTGTTGACATTGTGCGATTCTATCTCTCAAGAGTCGGAGGTCGGTTCCGCGACGATACAGGTAACAACTACTCGAAGCCATTTGTTACGTGATTATCTCAACAAGTAACCCAAGATTGGTCACGTATCCAGCTCGAGAAACATGATCGCGAGGTCCAGTCCCAACTCGGTAATCTACTTATGCGTATTACATCCGCGAAAATTGCCAAACGCGCCAACACCGCGCATCCCCTGGCTATTTCGTCTATTAGTGCTGGGCTTCAGAAAGAATCTCCAATCCTTGCACTGCTGGACGCGACGAAGTTCCTGCCCTCCAAGGTATACTCATCGATGGAACAACTGGAGCTGGGTGATGCACTGGACGAGATCATGGAAGTCCTGCGGGTGGTGAGTTTTGCCTTATCTCGCTCTATTTCTGCAAATCAGCTAGCTATTCTCAGGCAAACAAAACCATCAACGATGTCGCACCATGGGACAAGAACACTGTACCTGCTGATGTCTTTGCCTGCCGAACTGCTTCGCTTGAGGCTTTGCGTGTAGTAGGAATTTGCCTGCAGCCCTTCATGCCTGGTGTTTCTGGGAAGCTATTGGATACCCTCAACGTGCCGACAGGGGATAGAACTTGGGCTGCAGTCGAGGAGGAGGAATTACTCTCGCGATGGGTTAAACCCGCACTTTGGGCCGAAGTCAAAGAGGCTGTACGACTCTTTTAAATCCTTTGATTTCAAGTCCAGAAATCGCAGGTGTCCTTGTTCTCAGAGGTGGCGACAACAACCAGTCACTATGTATCGTGACATTGTTAAAAGGCATTACGAAAGGACAGGAAAAATATATGAAGTGAATTCAAAACGCTTCACACTAGAATATATTTAAAAACTATCAATTGAAACTTTCAAAATCGTTTCATTCCTTCCAAACCTCGAATTTATGCGTGATGATAGGGTGCGGTGGCAGGAGTCTGTTGGGGTGTTCCAGTCCAGACTGGAGCTGGGGTCGCCTGTGGAGGGTACGTTACAATATTTTGAGCAGGGGGGTACTGCGGAGTGGGCATAGTATTTTGGGTGGGAATGTACAACTGGGTCGGGGCGGCCGTAGGGGTGTTGATGGAAGGTGCATTGAAATCAGTCTCCTTAACAGACTGATACCAAACCTTGTGGTAACCACGATTGGCATGGATGAAGCTCAAGGCGGTGAGAGTGGCAAGATAGCCAAAGACTATACAGGGAGGGCTGTATAGAATCATGCAGCTTCAAAGGGATGGATGACGTACGAACGATCCAGGCCAGATGTGCAAATGCTTGGATTGCCATGAATTCGCGGCAGGTTGTAGCAAAAATTTCTGGAAAACCTAAGCCGTGTCAGATTTAGTTGGAAAGGGCGAAATTAGAACCTCTACCTTTTGGGGCTGAGCAACTGTTCCCAAAGGTGAACCCTGCAGCCTGCGAGGCAGTCGCGGCAGTAGACAAGAACAAAACCCAAAGGAGGCCTGAGAGGAACTTATCAGCACAGATTTAGGGATCGAAGGGTTACTTATCACTCTCACCCAACCAAGAAATCTCAACAACGATCATAGAAGTGACGGCACCTTTTCGCATGGTGTCGACGATCAGCCTGAAGATGCGTACGATTAAGTAACTAGACATCGAGGTAGAAAATACAGTCACATACATTACAGGAAGCGAAAATAATGCAAGGAGAGAAGTTGCTATCCCCAGTGCCGTGAACACAAAGTAGCCCTGGAATAGAGTCACCGTTGTGTTTGTTACATGAGCGCACAATGCAAGGATGATGACTGCGGCAAAAACAACAAAAGCTGCATCATATGAATGTCAGTTTTCAACCCACAAGTTGTAGCAAACTTGACCAACCAAAGACAGCTCTACGCACAATGGGCACGAGGGGCATCGCCATTGTGAAGATCAAGGCGGAAGAAAAAGGTAACTAGGATCTTCTTTCTCTTTATTTATTCGCGAATGTGCGCATGATTCCGAGGCAGCCCTGAACATAAGCCGCCAGGTACAGGGGTAGAGGTTCCTAGATCGATGAGGTGACCAGTGAGAGCACCCACATACTTCATTGGTACATAGTTAGCTGTGTATGTAGCTGTTTTTTGCATAGTGTAGATAGTACAGACAAGGTGCGATATCTCATAGAGATAATTAACTTTTTGATTGGTTGAACGTGATTCGGAAGATTCACCGACTTATGTTATGCGGCTCTTTTGCCACGTTACCAAAAAAAATCGTGCAGATCTTATTTGGCCAAGTATCTCGAGTGACTCTTTGATGATGCTGATATGCCTCATGTCCTATTTCTGGACGGCCCTTCTTGTCAAATTCCTGTCTTCTCAAACATCATGTGTGGCTACAAGGATCTCTCTGACTCTATTGTACACTCCTTAAAAAGGTGGCATGCTACTTCGGCCTTTTGTCGATTGTACCCAATTCAACCCTTAAGAATGAGTTGTAAATCTGTCGACACATCAACATCTTGCAGGAATGGTATCCTCATAGGCCAGCAATAGCATGCTTTTACGTCTACAAGCCGATTGAAAAGAACCCGGTCTTGACAACTGCTGGGCGGAAGCAATAGCGATAGAAGTCACGTTTTATTTCTGGCAGAAACCCAATTTCAATAATCGACAATTTCTTATCCATTCTGACAACTCGGGAACGATAGGCGCCCACCACAAAGGCCGGAGCCCTGTCAATCCCATAAACCTCTGCGTTTGGCCCACTCCTGTGACACCGCTTGAATGCTTGCTAGTGCCTACCTTTTCTATGTCCAATGTGAACCGGACGGATTCTTGCTGATCTACTCTCGTGTGGAGAGTAACCTTCGGCAATCTTCACTTTCCTATCTCGGCCTTTCAAGCTGCCCAATGACTTAGCAAATAAATCCTTACATGGCTAACTGTGCAAATCTTCCACGCATCTTCCAAAAACATGGCCCGTACTCAGGGTCTACCATTTTGACGGCCTCTACGATACACAGTTACTCTACTCCAGCTTAGAACCCTACAACACGAACATCTAGATTTATCTTGTGATATCGCCATCTGGGCCGCAGCGTTGACAACCTTCTGGGGTTGTTGACGTTTTGGCAAGGTTGTTGTTCTCGAAATCACGCTTCTCCCCTGAACAGAATGTCATCAGGAACTGCAACTTGCAAGTCTCATCGAATGACCGCCGCGCTATTTCTTCTCCTAGATTAACTTGACTGAAAGCGACGCATTCTCCGTCCTGTTTATACGCTTGCACGCCACATTGTCATAACAATCCACCCGACTCCATGTCTTTATTCGCATTCGAATCAAATGGCGAATGGTGTTATCTCAACCGCGACAATTTCTGACTGCTCAACTAAGACCATATATATATACGTCAGGTTTTATTATCAATGACACCAACATCGGAGTTTTCACATTCTGTACTGGGAAGTTAGCTGTTCATATAATGAGGTAACCAATGCGTTCGACTTGAATGGACTGTACTCTATATGCTGCAAGTGACTACATATATATATCGCAGTGGTTGAACTTGGTTATGCCTTGAGGTGTTGGGTGGCAGAAACCTCTTGGGGTGCTCCCCAAATGGGAGCAGAGGCCGGAGGGGTAGACGTCGGCTCACAGGGAGGAATGTACTGTTGGGTCGGCATAGGCACAGGAGCGCCATTGACAGAAGGCATGTTAAAGTTGGTTTCTCTGACAGATTGGTACCACACTCTTTTGTAGCCGCGATTAGCGAGCTTGATACTGGAAACAATGAGGACTGAAATATAAAGAAAAACTGCATCAAAGTGTTTGAAATTGATATGTGCTCCTGACTCAAAGGATAACGTACGTGCAAGCCATGTCAAATACGCGAAGGCCTGGATGACCTTGTATTCATGGCAAATTGTGGGACTATTGAGCTCTGGGAAGAAGAAAACTTGGAGTCAAGTCAAGACAAGGAGATAACTTTGCGTTGTACCGAAATGAACACCTCCGATCGGTCCAAAGTTCCTAAGAAAGCAGAACTCATTAGTGACAGCGGAGTTTGCGGTAGCATTCCCAGCAGTTGCCAGGAACAAGATCAAAAGTATATCTGGTATTCAACATCAGTCTTGACCATAACTATCAATCATTATTCGAAAAAAAATGTCACCCAGCCAGAAAATCTCGACAAGAATCATGGAGGTAACAGCGCCTCTTCGTAGATAATCCAAAATAAACCTGAAGGCTGCATAAAAATCACATGCGATAGTAAGAGGACAAGAATAGCACACATTGTAGGCATTGTCAAGATTGCAAAGAGCGATGCCACAAGGCCCAGTGGTGCAAATGGGAAGGAGAACGCGAGTTGAGTGGTCACATGGGTGACATGGGCACAGAGACCCATGAGAATGAAGGATGTCAAAATGACGAACGCTGCAGGGATATCGGTTGGTCGGTGGAGTAATTGGAACCCAAGAGAATTAGTGCACACCAAATATGCCACAGCGGAGGAGCGCAACAAAGGAATGAGGCATAGACGGTGAAAGATGAAAAGAACAACGTGTATCTGGACAACCAAGCTGAAGTACAGCTGTTTTTATGCACCCATGCACTAAACTATCAAGTAGTTTAATTTAAGTTGAACAATCCTACTACTGTCACTATCAGTGAATGATGCCACTGCAAGTCAACAGTTTTTGACATACGTTTGATAAAGAGGGATCTGCTTGATCCAAATGTCGAGAAAGATGATATATTAATCAGAAATACTGCCATGTGTCAGCCGGGGTGTATCTAGTAACTGTTACGGTTGAAACCTGCCAGTACTTCGTAGGAGTCTCAACTGTCATTCAGACTATTTTGACCCGATGTTTTACCTCGTGACCCTATGCTTGATTTCCAATTTCTTTGAGATTTCGTTCCAACACTTGCCAAACGCATATCTGTTAGTTCCGCAAGTGAAAACTAAGGATGGATAACCATGGCCTGTGATGGTCAAATTCACAGACACAGATTATGACATATCACGTACATTTACACATAAGTACAGCGTTGCTCGAAATATTCCAACTAAGTTTCAGACATAAGGCAGTTGCTCTGAGATCTGAAGGGTTGGAGATGGATGAGAACTACACCAAGATGAGACCGAAGTTCGTAAAGGTCGAGTTCAACTGGGAAGTCGAATTGAGGGTGTACAGCTTGGCCATCTGCTTCCGAATGACTCGTCAAGGTTATCGTCATCTTGATACGAGAGATTCAAGTGAGATCCTGGATGTCCTGACATTCGGACTCCTGGACCCAAAAGAGAAGGATAAATTGATGCGACCAATTGGTCAGTATATATAATAGATAAAAAAATAGCCAGGTTGACAATTGGAAGTGGTTGGTAATCGACACAGCAGGCCCAATGTTAACTGTTGAGATGCTCAGAGCTCGAATGAATGCAAAACGACTGTTTATGTAGTTTGACATGTTTGGATACTATGGATGGAGCCCTACATGGCAACAATTATTCTTGCCATGGAGCAACTCGTGTTGTTGGTTCTGATACTGATATCGAATACGGAGATAACAGGATGGGAACCAGTCCAGACTGACATTTGGTGCGACTCATCTATTTGTGCACGACGATACAGTTTCGAACAAAGATCGTGTCACAATTAGCCGGTGTATCATCATGGCAGGCTGTTCAACAACTGCAGTCGCATGCACTACTGAGCTATCGAGACATGTCTGGCAAGGAGACTGTTGAAAGTTAGACTACTGTCGGCACCTGTTTGTAAGGTGAGTTCAGAGTACTCGTGGCAATTGTCGACGAATTTCATGTTCCGTCAACATGTAGAGTGAAGGATGAGATTAACCACCAGTGCCCAATTGACCACCAAAGTCCATAACACAGCCAAGAGGCTACAATGACTCTAAATATTTCTAAGTAATAGATTACACCACCGCCGGCGTTCTAGCAGATTGAATCGACAGACCAAACTGATAGTGAACGCCTGCTAAGATCCTCAGACTTGATCTCCTGGGGCCCAGAAGTATTGCTGCCAATAAAGGAACGGAAATTGAACCAATTAATCGATGTATCGACCACATGTGCCTCGCCGTCTTGAACTGAAAACTCCAATTGCGGACGACGGACGGCGAGGCTATGGGTAACGGCATGGCAAACCAAGACGAAGATAATGACAAGGATGACGACAATCGTGCGTACTTTGACTATCAGAGATGAAGATTTGGTTGGTATAAACGAAGAAACGCGTTCTCTAAGGGTAGGCTTCGGTGTTGGCGCCAAAAACGCGATTGAAAAATCGTGGGAGGTCGACGGTGACGAGGGAGTAACGATAATTGCAGGCAGCGGCGATTTCTCGGTCATGAGCGGAAGGGAGAGATCTTGAGAGACCCATACGTTTGCTACGAGGAAATGTTCTTGAGATGAAGGTAGACGCACCAAGAGGGGCAGGAATCAAAGTATAATCTAGACGACTGGGTAAACGGTGAACACGTTGACCTTGGAAATTTCATGATCAAAAAGCAATGGATGAGGATAAAAAGCAGCTCACCATGGTGAGGCATATTATATACGAAAGCGGTTAAGCACAGAGAAGGACTTGCAATTGGGAAAGCACGAAATCGATTACGAATGGAACCCTCGTCAAGAATGAAGCTTAAAGAGTCGTAAAGATAATGGAAAATCTAATGAGGGTGGTTGTAACGAGTGCGGGTGAGGCTCTAGGCTTTCGATTCCAGCGGGTACTTCAGCCTCAACGCCAGTAATTTAATAATATGAAGAGAGTCAAGTGTTGGCAGCTCCTCTTTCGCTCCAATGTTGCTTATGTAACGATCATTTCATTTCATTCATTCACGACTTTTCCGCGGGAGCGACTTTCTCGCTTCTTGAAAGGGGACGCTAATATACCTCGTGCGCCACGCACCGTACGTATTACCTTCTAAACTCTGTCAAGAACTATGATTGATCTCAAACAGACTCGTCGCGTCTCTACACGCTCATTAATAGTCAAAATGTCGACCTCTGTCCTGCTCGAGGCGCCCCAGTTCAAATCCACCCAGACACCTCTAAAATCTGCACATCTGTCCTCTTCATCATACGTCCTGTCCATAGCTGCATTAGCAGGTCATTATGCGGCTTCAGCATCTGCGCCAGCCAACACGATCGATATTTTCGATAAAACAACCCTTCAGGGCATTGTAACTCTATCTGGGCATGATGTTGCCATCACTTCTCTCCAAGCTGTTGAAAATATCGCAGGACTTTTCGGACGGTCTCTAATGTCGTCCGGAAGAGACGGCAGCGTTAAAATCTGGGATCCCCGTTCGAACTCGTATAGCGTAAAAAGTCAGTCGAGGCGTCCCTGATGCTTTTAAAAAAATTTGACTGCTCAAGAGATATGTAGTGACTAATCTTGGTGCTTCGAGGGCACTTCTCTGTTGTGATGTCTCCCCAGATGGGTTGACTGTCGCTGCTGGTACAGAGATGCAGGGAGAGGATGCGCTAATATTGTATTGGTACCGGTCGAACTGACCTCAGATCTGCAACGCTCTAATTGTTAACTTTTCAGGGATCCAAGACAACCTGCAGCACCCCTACGGACTCACGGCTCCACCCATTCTGATGATGTGACTAGTGTGTCTTTTGCCCGTGCTGACTCGGGCATGCCACGGAATACCTTGTTGTCTGCATCATCTGACGGCCTAGTAAGTACATCCAATGCTGACGAGGCAGACGAAGACGAAGCCGTTTTGCATGTTGGCAATTGGGGCTGCAGCATATCTCAGGCTAGTTGGATTCCGACATCTTCTGGTGGCGCCAAGATCTGGGCTGCGAGTGATATGGAGACTTTCAGCACCTGGACACATGAGGTATGTTTGACTGCTCCTCATGAAGGAAGTTACTGACCTTGAGATCAGCTCGATTTGTGCCAAAGCTTGGATATTCGGAGTCCCGTTTTGCATGGCAGGCGAACTTGGGTAACAGATTACTTCATTGGCTGTACGAGAGTTCCAAATTCTCCAGAGGACCTTGGAGTGTTTGTAGGGTCTAACGAGTATAGTTCTACGACCGTTATGCACGATTCACACTGACCGTATCACAGAGGCGATCTCTCTTTGCTTTCTAATGCAAACCTTTCTGTCTCTGACGCCCCTTGGTACTTGCATAAAACCTGGTCTCAAGGACATGTCGGTATCATTAGATCATTACTCTGGGAACATGAGGTGTGTCGGGAGTTCTGGTATATAAGGCATAGGAATTGATTCTCTCGTAGAACAACGTGTTAGTGACTGGTGGTGAAGATGCCAAGATCAATGTTTGGCCCAGTCTTTCTCTCGAGGCACAATTGGATGATCGCGCAATGGATGTGGATATGAACCCACGAAAACGAAGCTATGACAGAGACGATGAACAGGTAGGCGGCTGGTCGGAAATTCCCATGATAGACTATGTTGACTCATGTAACAGGAGGGAAAGCGAGCAAAACGGTAGAGTTGCACAGCTGGACATTATTTTCCTATACAAAAATCTTTGAATACAGCATCTAGAATATCTTCAACATCTATCAATCCAGACACTTTTCCCACTGCTTGAGCGGCATATCGGAGCTCTTCTGCGGCCAGCACAATATCGGAAGGTGCTAGCGATTATAGAAGTTTAGAGTGACAAGACAACGAAAATGGTTGTAACCATACCTGTATCAAGGAATGCTTGCAGGAATCTGCATGCTGATTCTAGGTGGACTCGGTGGCGTTCGCGATTTACCAGAGGCATCTCGCCAAATAATTCGGCTTCGTTGAGGTGAAAACTGATGTGAGAACCGATTATGAACAGGAACAATGGACGTTGATAGGCTGTCCATACCGATCTTGTACTGTCCTGGCGAACTCGGACAGAAACTCAGAAGTAGACTCTCCTGTGGATAAGCTGACTGTCCAAGACGTATGACCCGACAAGGTCAAGGCTTGTTTGCACACCGCGGCTGATGCCAGATCGGCCTTATTGAACAAAATTAGCGTATCTGGCCCGATAAGGCTCTTCAGGGCCGAAGGTACATGAAGGGACGGTCCCTCGGGCGTTTGCGCTAGGACATCAGGGAGGGACAACACACATAACGAAAGGTCTGCAGTCTCGACACTGCATCAAGTCAGAGCGACAGTGGTAGAAGACACGAATGACGGACGCTTTTCTGGCCCGCTCAATGCCTATACTTTCGACAAGGTCATCTGTCGCTCGAACACCGGCTGTATCAGATACGATGACCGGAAGGCCGCCAATATCGAGTGACAGTTCAAGGATATCTCGCGTCGTCCCTGGGACGGAGGTGACGATAGCAGCTTCTCTTTGGGCTGCTTGAAGATTAGTACCTGATTGATAGTCGGTCAAGATTCGAAAAGACTTACCTAGAAAATTCAAAAGGCTACTTTTGCCAGCATTTGGAGGACCAAAAATTGCGAGACGAACACCAGAACGGATGATTTCACCCCTCCGATTGTCTCCTAAGTGTTTTTGTATACTAGTGAGAAGGTTTTGCGCTCGAGATCTAGCTGCATATGCGATTCGTTCTTCTTTTCAATCGATGCATTCAGACCAAACATACCTTCGTCATACACCCCCTCCTCAATGTCTTCACCTTCACCAAAGTCAATGAGGGCTTCTACATTCGCAAGGCACCCAATGATCTCCGAACGCAAGTCGGCATATTGCGCTCTTGCACCACCCTGCGTTATGATCATGTGGAAAGTCACAAAAGGGGCATGTAGGCATATCGCACCTGAGCTGAAACTATAGCCATGCGTCGCTGAATCTCTGTTTCGGCGTTGATGAGGTCCTTGAGCCCTTCTACTTGAGTAAGGTCAAGTCGTCCTCCAAGAAACGCACGACGTGTGAATTCGCCTGCTTCTGCGGGGCGGCAGAAGGGTAGTTGCGAAAGTGCATTTAGCACGGATGAGATGATGGCACGTCCAGAGTGCAAGTGTAATTCTACAACGTCCTCGGTCGTGAATGACCGTGGTCCTGGATTGAGGCAGGTCTGAGCATCGAAACGTTCTGCCGATACATTAGGAACGTGCAAACCTTTAAAGTAGACCGCCAGCCCATCATCCAGGGCGCCAGACTCGTTGTAAGGGTGTGATATACGGCAGCGTTCCATTTTCCATGGCTCTGGAACTTTCTTTTTCTTTGAAGTCCTAACCATGGAATCCCAGACAAGTAGCGCATCAGGCCCAGAGATTCTAATTACAGCAACTCCACCCTTGCCCGGAGGAGTGGAAAGAGCATAGATGGTCCGTCGTTGAGCGTCTGATGCGACAAGGTCAACTTGTGGTCCATTCCTAGTGGTCAAGAGTCTAGAGCATCGTACAGTGGGGTGACGCGCACAATACAAAAAGCGAGGAGGAGCAATCAATTGTCGAGCCCGCAAGGAATTGAGCATCAACAGCGCTGAGTACCCTCTTGCGGTCGCGCTGCACGTGCCATGAAGAACAGTTCCCACGGTAACCTTCTCCCGATTAAGCTCATTCTGGACTTGAACAATCTCTACTCTTAACGAATCCTCCATCACGACCACAGCGAATTTGCAACCATGGGACAGTCACGTTTGTATCACCTACATCTGCAACTGTCCGTTCGCTTGATAGTTCATCCTAGCGTCTCAGTTTATGGAAGACATGGAGAAGCGGTCCAATTGTGATTCAAAAACTTAATCGATGTTTTTCGCTGCTGATATGAGAGACAGTCACTCAGCCAGAACTTGAGCGGCTAAAGAAACGATTTATGAAGCTCGATAGGTTCGTCTGACCTCAATGTCAAGGATTTTGTCCGGACATTGACTCCGTTGCAAGCGATGGCTCGGGATCCATTGACCGCGACGAGTTCCTCCAAATACCCCAGATTGCCACAAACCCTCTTGCTTCACGTATGATTGCTATCTTTGACGAGGAGTGCGTGTCGACCTTGTCAAACCTTGACATGGTATACATAACATCTTTCCAGTGGTGGCGGGACTGTGGATTTCCAAGAGTTCGTAGGTGGCTTGAGCGCGTTCAGTAGTCGAGGGGGACGGGAAGAAAAGCTTAAATGTATGTCCCTGTATGCTTTTGGTCAGGATCCTGTGGCAAGACGTTTGTTCCGGCAGTCGCGTTCAAAGTGTACGATGTCGATAGGGACGGTTATATCTCAAACGGAGAACTATTTCTAGTGCTGAAGATGATGGTCGGAAGTAATCTGAAGGTGGGTTGAGAACTATACGTGATGCACAGGGTAATCAGCTAATGCGCTGAGTCACAGGACCAACAATTACAGCAAATTGTGGACAAGACAATACTGGAAGCAGATAAAGATGGCGATGGCAAGCTCAGCTTTGAAGAGTTTGCACAGATGGTTTCTAATACGGTAGGTCGTCCTCTTGTTTCCTCTTACACGGACTTGATTGCTCATGTTATTTGTAGGACATTGTGAAGCAAATGACGCTAGAAGATTTGTTTTAGTTGGTTAATTTCACCTCTCGCATATACCCCTATCACATTCGCTGGGCTCATCTGTAATTTCCACAACGTTGTAATGCACTCTGTAAGTTATTTCGAAGTAAGAGTCTGCAAGTATAACAGGTAAGATGAGGAGGGAGGTTGGATGAGCGTATCTATAAGTGAAATGAAGAGATAAGATACTGAGCATCGCATGAGTCCGAAAATTTACAACAAAAGGCGATGACGTCGAGATATGTAGTGTACAAAGGGAAAGAGGGGAGATGTATCTTAGTATCTAAGCGGGACGGATCACGATAATATCGGGCCGATGTTTGCCGAGTCGGTTTGGTTTGGTTAAACGCGCGCGGAGAGCGCGTGCACGCACGCGAAAAACACGAGGATGCAGGAGAACGACTCTGTGGCGGTATGGGATAAGGGGTAACACGGAAAATAAATGACAGAAGAATGATCGGCAAACCAGTTGCAAAGAATCAGGGTTGCCCATCATTCCAGTGCCAGGAGGCTCTCAGTAGTCGAAGGCAGATGATGCAGCGACAAGAAAGGGATGTGTTTCAAGGGAAAGCGGTGCAGTGGAGACATTCGTGCCAGGGTACTCCCTATGTGAAGAGGCGGGAGCGAAAGGAGACTGTTGTGGGAGTTTGCCAAGTTCGGCCAATGGAGAATAGGTGTTTGAACTCTGGTGCTGAGCTTGCAACTGCGCAAGATAGAATGGATCGGTACTTGTGAAAGACGAGGGGGAGTCGGATGTCTGATTGTTGGATGAAAGGTGAGAGGTAGACCGTGATTGTGACTGGAGCGAGAACTGCAAAGCAGAAGAGTTGGGAGAACGAGGAAGGAGGAGATCTTCGACCATGCGTTCGTCCTCTTCCATCTCATCCATGGCCCAACTGGGACCCGCTGCAACAACCTGAGGACCGACAAACTGGGCAAAGTTGGTGTAGGTCGGAGTATTGCATGGCTGCGAAAAGGATGTCTTTCGCGAGACCCTCTGGGGGTTTGAAGAATGGGTAACAGACGTCGCAAAGAGTGTCTTTGCCAAGTGGGCCTGTGAGACAGAGTCGGCCACCGTCGACACGAAGAGATATGCAACATACCTGGAGAGCAGCGAGATCAATAGCCTCCTGGCCGACGTGGCTGGCACTGAGGGAGTTGGCGAGGTCTTCTATGGAGATGCTCATGGTTCCGGGAAGGACGAGGAATGACGCCGGCACTATCTATTAAAGCCAAAATCGTCGGAGACAGTACAAGCACGTGAGTCCGGTCCGGCTTCTTATACTATCATACGTTTTAGTCTGTCTCTCTCTGCCCGAGCACGGCTTGACACGGCCCAGGGCCGTCTAGATTTCCTCTCGTCTCCCAACTAGCCCTTCAAACATCTTATCGTCCGTTTCTAGAAGTCGTCGGTACTCGTTCTAGTATTCAGGTCAGCGCCTATTTCCATGACATGGGATTATCACAATCGCCTAACCTCCATCATCAAAGGAATACACTGTCCGAGCATGTCGCACGTGCGTCTCAGTGCAAAATCGAGATCGGCTGGCCGACAGAATCAGAGGCTTGCGCCATATGTCGCTAAATGATTGCAGTTGAAAACTCACGGCATGTCTTGCCAGAATCCCTTAAAGTCACCCAACATCTCGCCACTGCGTCGAGAATTGTTGTTTTCCACCGTGGAATACATGGTGTGCACTCTTCGATAAGGACTAACAGTACTTGAAGGGAAGCTATCTGGATATCCTCCGGCCAAGAATTCGCCAAGTTGGGCTTGAGTGGGTGCAACAACTGTGCGATAAGTGCCTGTGTTGTCTCAATCAGTTCGATAACTCTTTTTCACGTTGACACATTTTCACCTTGATAAACCTCGCGTTTCCGATCTTTAATGCGCGAAGGAGAGGCGGGAGCGCTTTTAGCGACGCAAGGATCATATCCGGTTTGTCAGATGCGTAGAGCCAGATACCATGGATGATACCTTCTCCAAGCAAAGCAGACAATTCGTCAAACTGTTCTGAAGAACCTACTTCTGTCGTTAGCAGTATCAGCGTTAGATGGGCATCCACAGCAGCTTCAATAAGCCGCGGAGACTCCGTATCGTTTAGATGCGTTAGACAAGTACCGAGAGACTGTAGGCGCGCGCTGAGTTTATTCGGAGAAACATCGATTTCACATTTCAATAACCCACCAAGCGAATGAGTCCATCCACTCCTGTCCGCTTCAAGAGCTGACCTGGGACCTCCCGGAGCATCTCCGAGACTATCCCCACACCGCGTAACTTGTAGCTTGTCTCAAAATCATCCAACAATGTCATGACTGGCGGAATGATCAAATGCCATAAGGTCTCGTACATGTCCCGCTAAACACGCGTCAAACACGCTCTTCAACAGTGCAAGCGAGGAGAAAAGGCGTACACGAATGTGTCGCACACACCAAGACACGAGATTCGTGATCCCTGGTGCCGTCTTCCACGTTTGATCATCATAAAAGTCCTGGGTAGCCATTGGCCCGCCCGCCGGTCGTGGAAGTTTGCGACCAGATGCGTTGAGTTTTGGGTGAGGGTTGACTTGGAAGAAAGGTTTGACATTGTCGTTGAGAATATGTGTGAGAAGGGATTGTGGGGGATCGTCGAACTGTCGTAGAATTCCTGTCTAAACCATAAGCCTATGATCGCGAAAGCATGACGGGAATTTCCACCTTCAGCAGTAGACCGTGCAATTGGTGTTATCCATGGATCCTGACCGTCAAACGAAGCTGTTGCTCGGATAACATTAGCCTTCTGACTCAGTGACAACTCGGAATTCTTTTGATCTAGAATGAGTCCAAGTTCAATGAGAACACGTTCGGCAGAGCCCTTCCATTCGTCAAGACAAGTCAAGGTAGAGTCTTCGGTTATGTGTTGAATTCGCGCAAAGTCTGCTGGTACCCGCAAGTTTGCAAGCACAAGGTCGAGGTTGTCCGACATTTTAGTATGGGACGGATGCGGAAACTCGCTGACATCATATATCAAATTATCGCCGCATGCAACTTACATAGTCTCACTAACCACTAGAATTCATGGTCATAACGAGCAGACGCAACAGATATCTTTGCGTAAACATAGTGGTTATCCGCGGCGGGCGGGTGTGTGGGGTGTTGCTGTTATTCCATTTTATTCTGGCGACTAGTTACGTCAATTTACTCGTCGATATCCTCCTGCATAATGATTTTCATTCTAAACTCTCCAACATCATCCCGGTCATAAGCTGCCCAGGCGGCGTCTTCATCCTCTGCGTCAATACCGTCCAACACGATGTTACATCGTGTCGTGTCCTCTACAATGGTGTCTATATCGACTTCCTCGTCTTCTGCCTTCATCTTGCGCTTCATAATTTCTTCCTCGTCTTCCTATGATAATGTAAAATTCGTCGTTGACGATCATCAGCAAAATGAAGGAATCAGCCTCACAATGTCGAACTCATCTTCCCTCTCTTCATACTCAACATTCTCATCCACCTCTTCAAAACCCCCTGCGAAAGCGCCCCACCGTTCTGGATTAGGACTATGCCAGAGGAGAACATTGCCTTCTTTCGTCGTAGAGACTATCAATGATTTCAAGGGATGCCACTTGGGAAAAATCATATCAAGTTTCTATGAACAAATCGATAGTGGAAGGGACTGACATGTATGTCGACAAGCGGCTCCCGTCCACCATCCAAGGCACTTGCAAATTGACCATCGTTTGAGATATCCCAGATGTAAATCTTGTGACTAGCCGTGTCTGTCGCGCCTTATTTGCACCTTTTGTCAGTGATACGGAAATGGGAAAGGCATGTAAGTGCACCCCCTGCAAGCCATTCCCCATCAGGACTGTAAGACATGCCATGCCATCCTGTCTTGTTAATTGGATCGTGAAACCGATGAGTAGGTTCAAGCTCGTCATCGATGAATTCGCCCTCACAGGGAGGAGTTCGATACATAGGGAGGTTGAATTGTCGGAGTGTCCTATCCGACGAATTTGTCACGAGGCGGCTTCAGGATCCAATGCATTAATTAGGGAGACGCGGGGGGCGAGATTCACAAGTTCACCGTCCGGATTTTGCAAAGGCAAGAGCCTTTATGGTGCCTACTGCACCGCTAATCTTGTGCCGCGCGATCATCTTGGGCAGACCGTCAGTAATACCGTGAAAAGGATGATACACGTTTACGTACTGCTTTTGTTCTAGTGTTGAAAACAAGAACATAACCTGAAGATGTTCCAACGAAAATGAATTTCCCCGAGGGATCAAAACGAGCGGTGGTCATGGCAGAACTACGCAGATGAGACAATGGTATCAGATAGAAGAAATCTTGAAAACTAGCCGTGACCGGTTAGATTGTCCATCCTCCACCTGCTGTTGAATCTCGCGTAACTCGACACGAGACCGTGATTTTCGTCGAAGATCCTCAACATATGTCTCGCCTGAGCTCAACAACGCTAGAACAATGTTGCTGAAGACGATGATCGATGACCGCACAATGGTGACAAAAAATCTAATGACGTACCTATTCCGAGGGTGAAATGATGCCGATAGGACAGGACCGTCGAAACGGATTGTTACCATGCGCTGTATGGGATCGCACTGAGAAGCCAGGTCCCACTTAATGACATTCCAATCCTTTGATGAGGTTAGAATCCAACGAGAGTTGAATGACCAACTGAGGTAACGCGTTGAACGTAGCGGAAGCCAAAAACTCCAGAGTACGCACTCAAGGCTGGTCACGGCTTTGACATGTCCTTCTAGCGATCGTATACGAGCTCTCGTTTCTAGATCCCAGACAGCCGCCGTCCCATTCGATCTGCCAACCCCGAGGTACCGCCCCGATGGATCAAAGCGCGCGAAGGCAGCCGAGGCGAAGAGTGAAGACTGAGCGGCAGTCGGGTGAGTAAGATTGAAGGGACCTGTACACTTGGAAGTAAGTCGCAGACGATACTCCACTTTTTACAAAGAAACTGACTGATCAGCGACTCGTTCATGACGCGGTTCACAACGTTCACTGACGAGTGAACGTGAACTCTTGCAAAGGTGGTTGGATGCACGTGACTATGGAATATGCCGAGGATTGATCGTCAGCTTGCCAAAAATGATTCGTTTGTCGTTGATGTGATGCCAGTGTGATGCACAGTTATCTTAAAAGTATAACATAAATTCCCATCTTCACAGGCTCTGAAGCATCCGAGGAGAGTGCAAAATCATAGTTTGGGAATCATCTCCGAGGTACACTGAGAAAAAATGTCTGGAATTATGAGGTATCAAGGGAAGAACACGCTGTTCGCTAGTAGGATATCAAGAATTGAGGACAATATATTGCAAGGCATTTGAGCTCAACGTTCCCTGCATGTTGCTAAAAAGAAACGTGATCAACCACCATTTCAGGGGTTAGCAATTTATTTGATTTGAAAAAACTTGTTGAATTGACTGGCACCAAAATGCAGTCATTTGCTGACATAATACACATTACCACACATTGCGTTCAAGACATGTCTCTCAGGCCCCGGGAAATTCCCGCTAAACCTTGTCCGCAAAATAGCGGATTTGAGGACAAATTTTGGCCCAATCTTAGTCCTTGTATTGCGGATTTGAGACCTCCGGAAGCCAACCTTGGTCCATGATATTGCGGATTTGAGGCCCAGTCTGGCCAGTTGGGCGAAATTTTTGAGACATTTGATGACAAACTAGGACAAAATTCTGACATTTGAGGCATAGCGGCCACAGTTTTGAACGTAAATTTACGTATCGTGCTGTTACACGCACGATAGCTCGAAAATTTGTGTCAACCAATTCACCCACTCTAAAATTTCAAATTGTGGGTAAAAAGCTGTCTCAGTAGGCTTGAGAGATAACGTATCTATCTATACTTTGTTTTATACCAAAGCTCGGCATTCTTGCGCGCAATAAACTTTTTTTGAGAAAAAAAAACATAAAAAAACATACAAAAAACATGCGATTATCCTTTTTGGAATATATGTTTGTCCATTATTGCGGATTTGAGGCTCAAAAGATTGTGGATTTGAGGCCAGTTCTCAGAAAATTTCCGGACAAGGTTTAGCGAGAGTTTCCCAGGGCCTTGTCTCTCAAAAATATGCACTATCAAGCCTGCTCTTGAGCTTTCTGCTATGCTAGAATACTCTAATACTCTCTGGATACTCCTATAGTCTTTAAAAACCATTGTCTATAGCTTGGTATTCTGCTAGGAGGCATAGACAGTGTTCTTCTGAACAAAAAAAAGTTTTCATCCAAGCACAAGGGACTTGAAAACTGTACAGAAGTGTTTGAGAAAAGATTGGACATCAGCTCTTGATTAAAAAGGAGTCTCAGAAGAAATTTGAAGAGATACGCTGATAAGCCCATGGCTGGGCTGAGCACACCAACGTTGGATTCTAGTGGTTCTGTTGACTCTTGTTTGGTGATGGTACATGACTTGGGGCACAATGTGCCAGTCATAGGGAATAATAAGTTGTCACAAAGAATGATGTAGGCTCATATGAGCCCCCATCACGCATCACGTCAGGTGCTTGCCATATCCTGTCAGACCTCTCAACGTGACAGTCGATCCCCTTCACAATGATGCAATGATTGCTGGCTTCTTTTCCAGTCCATCCAGAAGGTTTGTTTCTGCTTTGCTGAGGAAATGAAGTCCTTTATCAAGACTTTGGATTAATCACTAGTGCCACCTTCAAATAAATTGTCAAGAAGCTGGTATTGTGCCAACGTCAGTGGACCTTTTCTTGAGGCTTCGAGTACTGACATTTTTTACGCCTCTAGGATCTCGAGGCTTGGAAGCTTGAAGCCTGGGCCCAGCTCTAACTATTTTAGCCTGTATTAGAATGCTGGATACAACAAACCCACATCCACCTACATTCCCATTACTCGCAATCATGTCAACCTCACCTGCTGCATCCGTGACCAGCTCACGCTCTGCCACACCCATATATCCTCTGTCAGTTCTTTGACCTCTTGTCTTTAACGCATCCAAATGGCCACACCTCCAACGTGAGCAACGGGAAGCCCACAACATCACAACCTTTGTTGTTTCACCTGCCCCTGGTGCTATGAGGATTGTTCCCTAGTGAGTGCTGACTGCTTTTCCATTTCCCTGGTGCTCATCCTATATTCAGCCCCATATATTTCAACGGGCAACGTGTCTTGCCAAGTATCTTGTGGAAGTTACCTCAAACATGCGAGTTTGACCTTCCTAAGTGTTTTCACGGTGTGACTGTCACAACCCGTCTCCAGAGCACACCACACAACCCTGGGACACCTATTCCAACCCCCACGCTCTTTCCTGGTCTCTGTCACGACCCGCCTCCGGGACACCACCTCGACACCCCGCGACTCCTCGCACCCACCGCACGACCCTGCCGCTGCTATCCCGCCGCCCACCGCACTCCCGCCCCCTCGACGCCCAAATTCCCCGAGACCCCGGCCCTGACCCCGGCCATCTCCACATCAACCCTAATTGATCCTACCCAACCGCGATCACCCGCATCGACCCTGCTTGATCCGACGGCGCTGCCACCCGCACCACCCGGCAATCACTCCAGCGATCACTTCCGCCACCCGTGCCGACACCCAAAGACAGACCACTGACATGCGGTCCCGACACCTGCCGCCGAGCCCCGTCATACAGTCCCGGATCTACCAGCAACACGCCCCGGAACCACATACAATACGTCCATACAGTACCCCGGAACTGATCAGATGCAACCGGGACAAATCCCTCCTCGTCGTATACTTAAAACCGTAGCCAGCCTCCATGTACAGTAGTATTGATATTGCACACATTACCTGGAAATAACCCATCGACTGCCAACTGATTGACACTATCGAATTGCCCAATTATCTGTCTCTGCACATCGTGAACTTCTGCCTCGTAACCTCGCATCGTTTGCCTCGTATCCAGTAA
>JABAJZ010000088.1:0-28506 GCA_018857265.1 Termitomyces sp. T32_za158 | reverse complement strand
AACATTACCAGAGGCTCAAACAGTCCACGGTTGGTCCGAAACGCTCCCTTCCACTCATCCCCTTCCTGGATGCGCACGTTGTTGTAGCCCCATTGGACGTCCAACTTTGTGAAGTAACGCGCACCCCGGAGGTTATTGATGAGTTTGGAGATGAGGGGGAGTGGGTAGCGATTCTTGACGATCATCGCGTTGAGCACGCGATAGTCTTGAACCAACCGGAGGGAGCCATCCTTCTTCTTGATGAAGAACACCGGCGAAGCCATCGGAGACTTTGAGGGTTGGATACGTCCTGACTCGAGATTCTCCCAGAGGAACACGTCTAGCTCGTCCTGCTCTTTGGGTGCTCGCCCGTCAGTTTCAAGAGTGTTTGGATGTCAGGACTATTACTATGTTTGCCTGGGAAAGCGCCTGGCACGGGGATTCGAAGCCGGTGGACATTGACAGCCTGCTAACGGAGAGATAGCATCTCAGCATGTGCTAATCGGCATTATCATACGCAGCACGTGTTGGTCGATATTCCATATGTCGCATGGTGCTAAGACATTCCTGGAGTGACTCATGCGTACACGTCCAGGGCCAGTAGCTCAAGATATGTCGAAGGAAAGTTCCATTGAAGTCCTGTCAGAATGACATGTTCTTCTTCTCATGTCATGCAGCTATTGATGACCTGGCCAACGAACGGTGTTCGGAAATGTGCGAGGGTCAATGCTAGAACTCAGCGCTCAGCCTCAGGCCTCAGGTTTGGCAGTGTACAAGTCGTCATTCGCCAGTGCAGTGACGTGGATGTTCGCAGTGAGCATTTCCAGGGAGACAGACAGACGCCTATGCAGACTAGAATAGTCCAGTGACCCACTGCGGGCGCAGTAGACTTTGCTAGAAGTCAATTCAATAAACGTTGTTCGGAGTGTATACTTTTGTAGAAATAAGAAAATGAAATCGAACCCCGGCAACCAAATTGATCTCCTGCCACTGGGATTGGATTCTGATCAGCTCGGCGACGCTGCGTCTGTCAACGCCTTTGTACTCGTCCTCGTCGTCGTCGTCGTCGTCGTCGGACGCGATACCCTCACTCATACCCATCGCACAGCGAGGCTGCACAGGCAATGCACCTCGTATGCCGTCCCATGTCGTCTAATGTCGCTGTCAATGGCATTCTTCCTGACCAGGCACACACTCTTTCACCCACAGCGCATACATCGACGACGGCGCCTGTGTCGAACACCTCGACGGTCGGCAGCGGTCTCTCCGTCAACGCAATGCAAAATATCGCGCCCTGGGCTGAGCCGGTGTGTTTTTCGTTCTTTCGGTGAGGTGGGTACGGGAAGCTGATCGAGGGAACAGCCAAGGACACCGCCCAAGTCCTCTCGAGGTTTTACGTTGCCTTCCAAGGCATCTTTCTCGACGTTCAGCACATTCCGCACAGGGTCCTCGTCGACATATCCACGACCGCCTCGGACATCCGATTCGCACAGTACACTCAGTACTTCGGAGGGCCAGCCTCGGTTGTCAGCAGAGGACAACTCGAGGAGGCACCGATTTAATAGCATCTCTTCGACGGTGTTGGAAACACCTTCTCTACACAAATCCAAGTCCACCTTTTCTTTCTTCCCAAAGCTGCGCGGTCGATCCAAGAGCCGGTCACGAGCAAACTCCAACGACTGTGATATCCATCCTTCTCTACAAAAACCGCCTCCAATACCAGATGCACACGCCAGCAAGATTTTCCTTCCACCTTCGCTCATTTCCCCGCACGAAAATCACAAAAAAGATAAAGGGAAAGACAAAGCGCACAAAAAGAAAAAGTCATCCGATTTACGTCCGCCCTCGCCTCCACTAAAACCCGAGCCGGACGAGTACGATGAAAATGCGCTGCGGAATATTGACCTGCTACAATGGGGAGTGCCGGAACTCATAAAAGAGGGAATCATTGGTGCAGGCGGACAACCTGCGCAAAGGTGCGATACGAGCCAAGAATTCAGTTCGCCCAGCAGCGGATTCGAGTCGAGCAGTGACTACTACCGACCCCTTCATGTCTCTGGTGAATTCATAGACCCTTTCCATTCTACGTCCCCCGCAGAGAAACGGCACTGCAGGATCATATCAAACAGGTCAAGCGGGATCTCACCAAAGGACCAAGGGCTCGGCAAGGTCGTGCTTCCTTCGTCTCCTACGAGCAAGCCGTCTTGGACCGCGCCTGAGAGTTGGGGAGTCGATCACCACGATTTGGAGGTGGAAAATGAGAATGACAGTTCGGCAGATGAATACGATAGGCCGGCGGTTACTGGTGTGGATGGGCGTATGGAGTTTGCAGAGATGAAGGAGGCCGATCTGGACCCTCATGACCTTGAGCCTGGAGATTCAAACGCGACTACGATCCGGCAAACGCAGCCTCGGAAACGCACCAGGAAAGGCGTCAAGAGACGGGTTACGCCGTATACTGTGCGCATATATAAGGATGACGACTCTTTCCATGAGGCGAAGATGTGGCTCACGACGACTGTTGCTGAGTTGGTGCCGTCGCTCAATGAGAAGCTGTTCATTCCCAAACACGAGGCCTATCGACTGTATGTAAGGGAACGAGGCAGAGAGCGACTGCTTGGTATGACGGAGAAACCGGCGAATCTCATCAAGAGGCGGCTGGAGCACCACGGGTACGACGCAAACGATGGGATCATCCTTCTGCGAGGCGACAGACTGTCCTTCCTCATCCGCTTCATCTATCGAAGTAGTCTCTTCACACCGGTGAGTAGATGTTCGACATACACAATTTTATACATTAAATGTTTTACAGGACAAACAAGTGACGATCAATTCTTTCGAGAACGTCGATCTTGAGGGGCGTGCCCTCGTCGCCATCCCCATCGCAGTCCACAAGAAGGCCGAAAAGGTCATCTCGCTCAAGCTCTCCGGGAATCCGATGCTCGAAATCCCACTTGACTTTGTCCAATCATGTACATCTCTGTGCGACCTCCGTCTTTCCAACATGTCAATGAAAACTGTCCCCAGGAGTGTGCGGCACGTAGCTACGCTCCGCAAACTCGACCTCTCCTCAAACCGCATCGGAAACCTCGACCAAGCCTTCTTGGACAACTCCTGCCTTGAATACCTGTACCTGCAGAACAATAGGATCGAGAACCTGCCATGGTACTTCCCTCGCTTGCACTCCCTCACAGTCCTCAACATATCCAACAATAAGTTTCGCACTGTCCCTTCCATCGTATGCCAAATGAAGTCCCTCGCGGACCTCGACATCTCCTTCAACATGATCTCTGAACTCCCTGAAGAAATCGGCAAACTCGTCCAACTCAAGCTCCTGACAATCGTCGGGAACCAGATCTCCCAGTTTCCCGATGAATGCGCCCAACTCGTCCACCTGCGCAAGCTCGATTGCCGACGGAACGCCATAACGAATCTCTACGTCGTTTCTATGCTTCCGCAGCTTCAGTCCCTCGCACAACGCCGCGCACGGGCTCGACCTCTCCCTTGGACCCTGCCTCAAAACCCTCGACGCCTCACACAACGAGATAACCCAGCTCTCGCTAGTCCCTGGTCCAGTCGGCCGCACTCCATATGCGCTGACATCCCTCGACATTTCCCACGCAAAACTTTCTTCCCTCGACCGATTCGCACTGGGCCACCTATCCTCACTCAGACACCTGTGGCTAGACCATAACTCCTTTCAGAGTATCCCCGAGACTCTGGGCGACCTCAGGGACCTCGAAACGTTCTCGTGCTCCGATAACAAAATCAACGAGCTTCCCAGGAGTATTGGGAAGCTGCAGATGCTGACGAATCTGGATGCGCACAATAATAGCTTGACCCAGCTGCCGTTGGAGTTGTGGAACTGTGCAAGGTTGGAGAGGATCAACGTCACGTCCAACTTTTTGGAAATGTGGCATGATCCACCGGTTTGTGATGGCCCCTCCTCCGAGTCTGTGGAGGGCTCGACGTCGACGTTGGCCTTGCATGAAGAAGTGCATAGGAAAGGGTCGACTTGCTCGTTGGTCAACGTGAATGGCTCGGCTGCTCCATCATCATACCCACCCCTCGTACACTCCCTCAAACGTCTATACCTTGGCGAAAATCGTCTCTCGGACGACGCGCTCCACCGCATTATGCACTTCCGTGAACTGCGTGTGCTCAACCTTTCCTTCAACGAACTCCAGGATCTCCCCACGCGATTCTTCCGTGGGCTCACGCAGCTCGAGGAACTGTATCTCAGTGGGAATAAGATTGCGAATATTCCGACGGAGGATCTTCATAGGCTTGAGAGGTTGCGGACGCTTTACTTGAACGGGAATAGACTCATTACCCTCCCGCAAGAGTTGCAGATGCTGAGAGCGCTGACGAGTTTGGATGTAGGGAGCAATCAGTTGAAGTATAACACTAACAATTTCGAGTTTGATTGGAATTGGTACGTTTTGTTTCATCCTTTCTTGATTAACTTGCGTTACTCACGTTTGCATTCCTCTATGTAGGAACTTCAACAAAGCTCTTAAATACCTAAATCTCTCCGGCAACAAGCGCTTCCAAATCAAAGTCGAAAAGCGGCAGACGTACTATGGCCATGGACCACCGAAACATCCAAATGCCCCTTCCTCCAACCTGTCGAGCTTCACTGACCTCACCGAGCTGCGCGTCTTAGGACTGATGGATGTCACGCTACCCACAGTGCAAAACGGCACCGCTGACACTCCAGAAGAGATGGACGATCGGCGCGTTCGCACGTCCGCCTCTACTATCCTCAAGATGTCCTATGGCATCGCCGATGCGCTCGGGAAGAACGATACCCTTAACTTGCTCGATCTGGTACAAGAGATCAAGCCCGAGACGCAGAACGCCGGAGCAGTGTTTGCGATGTTTGGGCGAAGCCAGCCGCCGAAACCTGGGTACCCCGGTGCCCACGCAAATCGGCTCGCAAAGTACCTACGTGACCGATTCGTGGGGAACTTCGTGTACGAGCTGGACAATATGGAGAAGTACGGTGACGACGTGCCCGATGCGTTGCGTCGCTCCTTCCTCGAGATGAATCGGTCTCTGATTCAGGCGTTGAGGAGACCACCCAGAGATCCCAGGAAAAATTCATTAGGGACGGTCGAGAGGGATTTCAGGTTCAGCCCGCCGGTGGACCAGGCGACGATGGAGAGTGGTGCTTCGGGCATTGTAGTGTATTTCCAGGACAAGGGGAATGCGAGGACGATGTATGTTGCCAACACGGGGGACTCGTTGGCGGTTGTGTCAAGCCAGGGCGTAGCGCAGCTTGTCGCGCATCGACATGATCCGTTTGATCGATCGGAGACAGCGAGAATTCGGACGGCGGAGGGGTGGGTGAGCCCTTCGGGGCTGGTGAATGGCATGGTGGACGTCTCGAGGTCGTTTGGATTCTATCAGTGCATGCCTGCAGTGAATGCGCGTCCGGACGTGTTCTCATACCCGCTCACGCTGAAAGATGAATTCGTGATAATAGCCGATCGTAGTCTGTGGGACTTTGTGTCTTTCCAGACTGCGGTGGATATTGCACGGACGGAGAGGGGGGATCCGATGATTGCTGCACAGAAGTTGAGGGATTTTGCGATCAGTTATGGGGCCGAAGGGAGTACAATGATTATGGTGATCGGACTTGCCGAGGCACCAGAGATGGAGGGACCGAAGAAGAAAACACCAATCCTGGATCGACAGCTTGCAAGGCTCGCGGGAGAGGTTTCAGCCCCGGTTGGACATATCGCGCTTGTGTTCAGCGATATCAGGAACTCGACGCACCTCTGGGAGGTCAATCCAGGCATGGCGACGGCCCATAGAGCTCACAATGTGCTCTTAAGACGATTGCTGAGGTTTTGTGGCGGATACGAGGTCAAGACTGAAGGTGACGCTTTCATGTGCGCGTTTCCCACCTCCCTCGCTGCCGTCTGGTGGTGTTTACGGGTTCAGTCTGAGCTTATTGACGTCGCTTGGCCATTGGAGATTCTCGAGTGTGAGGATGGCAAACCCATCTATGACACCAGCGGCAACCTCATTGCTCGTGGCCTGAGCGTTCGTATGGGTATCCATTGCGGTTCTCCGAGCCCTGAGCCAGATCCAATCACTCACCGGATGGATTACTTTGGAACCATGGTCAACCGCTCTGCTCGTATCTGCGGAAACGCTGCTGGTGGAGAGATCATGTGCAGCGCTGAAATCCTCCGCGAAATCAAGGCCTCAATCTATGGTGAAACCGAGACCGAGTATACCAAGAGCCAGCCCACTCAAGCCATCGAAGAAATTCGTCAAATGGGCTTACACATCGTTGACGTTGGTGAGGTCAAGCTCAAGGGTCTGGAAGTTCCGGAGAGAATCTCGTGTCTATATCCCTCCCATATAGCCGGCCGTCAGAATTGGGGACCAGAAGGCATCGCGGAGTCCGGTTCCCGAGTGCCCTTCAGTGTTGAGCAAATGCGAGATCTTGGTCTGATCTGCTTGCGCCTAGAGACTCTTACCACCTCCCGTATATTCAACGTTATGCCAGAACGGAAAGGCAGCATACAAACAATCAGCCTGGAGAATGAGCTATCAGAATGTTCTTCATCGCTCAAGCTGTTTGGCGACCCCAACATTCTCTTACCTCCCATGAATGCGCAGTCAACTGACACCGAACTGATGGCCCTGCTGGACTCACTGGCGACGAGAGTGGTCAATGCCATCTCAGCGCTGAGGAAAGAATACCCATTCCAATACCCATCCCAATGTCAAACTCGACCACCTCAGCCATCATCTTCAACAAACAAAGATAGAGTCATCTCTGCATTGGAACGACGCGAAGAGCTCGATGAACGGATTTTGGATCACATCCTCTCGCTGTTGAATAGTATATAGTAACTTTCTCCTCTTTCATTTTCGTTATCTATTGTTGTGCTTGTATTTACATTTCCTTTTTCCTTCGTTGTGCACCATTAGATCAATATCTGTAACTTCACTGTACGTATACACCAATATAGCATGAATGGAAATATTCAATCCCTGGCACATTGGAGGACTTGGATTGGCGATCACGCTACATGAATCGCTTAGTTTGTCCTCGAAGAGGACTTTCCTAAATAGATACATTGTCCGCTGTCTAGCACCGATCGTACAGGTATCGCATGTGCGATAACCAATAGAAAAGAAAGTATGTCCGGCTATAATATAGTAAGAAACGGATGACTCTAGAATGCAAATAGTTTATAAAATCCAGAGAGTAGCGCGTGTATCATAGCGAGCGGAGGGAAGGTGTGGGAAACGAAGGTAAAATAATAGGATTGAGGAGGTGAACGAAAACGAGTGACAGGCTAACTCATCAGAACCGACTTTCAATTCTTGACGCTGATGTCACAAGTCGTATGGTGCCCAGAGCACTCTCTGTTGAGGTCGGCGGCGACGGCCCTCCATCGCCATCGTCACCCCTTCCACGCTTGTGCCATAAGCTGACACTCTCTTCCTGATCATCATCGCCCGCTCCTCTAGGGTATCGTTTATTCGGCTTTTCACGATGACCCGCTCGCTTTGATCCCGTCGAGGCGTCCTCATCCCAAGGCTCGCTCCTCGCAGAATCAGTGACAGACGGGAACGACAGTAGAGTCCCAGTGCTAGACGATTGGTGAACAAACACGTTCTGCGTGTCTAGTGCCAGTGGCCCGTGGTCTTTCCGCGGCCCGGGAAAGCCCGCCTGCGGGCTCATTACGGGAGGCGCACTCTGCACCTCACTGTCGTGAGTGAATCGCGATGCAGGCAATGTCACTATTTGCCCTACGGTGCTCGACGAATTTCTGGGGCTCCCGAACGGGCTCCCTAGCTTTGTGCTGCCCCCCGCGCTTGCTCTCACACTGCTCTGCTCTTCTATCGCTTCAAGCTCCTCGTTGTTCCCGAGCAATCCGGTCGCTGAGTTCGACGGAGGGGGGAGACCCTCCGTTCGCGAGTAGGGTAATGACGGCAATGGTGGGTATCCTGCTGGTATGGGGGAACCAACCGCCCTCCGATGCTCTGTTACATGAGCATCGCCTGTCCCGGGTCGGTCATACTGGTGCACGACATCCTGACTATCGAACTTGATCGTCTGGCGTTTGCCCGGGACCGGCGAGCCGTGTACGGACGACGTCGAGTTAATGTCACTCGTTGGCATCGGCGCGTCATAGAGTTGATGTCGCTTGAGCCCACTCGGGTGCTCATCCAAAACGTGGCTTCCATGCGACCAGGACCGGGTGGAATCACGGTTGTAGGCAGATGAGTTCACAACCCGTATGCGATTGTTCGCGGTGTGAGAACTACTTTGTGACATCCGACGGGCACTACGAGCGCGAATGATGCTGCCTACTGCGCCTGCGCCGAAGCCTCGGAGGGCATCCATACCTGGATCCTCGACGCCCAGTCCGTCCTTTTCTTCGAAAGATTCTGTCTGAGAGCGAGCGGCTTGGAGAAGGATGGTAGACCGCCGATCGAGCTTGACAAGAGATTGAGGGTCGACCTTGGACATTTGGAGGATGATGATTCCGACACATATGACCAAAAACCCCATGACTAGTGTGATGATTCTGTCTACAGTAGTTTTGAGGCCTCGGAAAAGTACCTATGATGCAGATCAGATGATAATTCGCAGGACTGAGCTGCGACAGAAGATCAGCAACTTACAACTGTGGTGACCATCGAGAAAAAAGTGACTTTGTCGATGTCAGCATAAACAGGAAGAAGAAAGAACCAGGAACCACTCACAAATCACGTAATAGGTCGGCGTAACTACAGAGAAAGAGATGAGAAACGCAGCGCTGGAAGGCATAGAAACGAACCCATAGCTAGATGAGGGCGATGCGTGAGAATATTGTCACGTTGACGATAAGGTACGACCTACCAGTATTAAATAGGGCAAGGGCTTTGTTCAGATAATACACTTCTGTGACTATGAGAATATCATCAGGTTTAGGGGAAAAAAGTATCGTTCAAGGAACTTACTAAGGGTAACCGCTACAAATACCATCAAAAAATACATGAACCAAAATTTAAACTGTGCGGAGGTTAGTCAAATCTCACACAAAAAAGGAACACGCAGTGTTACATACTTGGCTATCGCCCATAGCAGTTTGGACGATGGCTGCACCCAAGCCAGTCGTCACACTGACACTTATTCCACCAATCATACTACAGACCATAATGTACCACAACATACTTTTTGTCCCGTATCTAGCGACCAATGTGAAATCAGTTTGTTACTAGACTCTCGAACACTGTGTGCATTGGTGCTGACCTCGGGGCGAAAAAGACGACTATGACCACTGATGCTCCAATCAGGACGGAACCCCAAGCGAGAAAGCCAGGAGAAAGGAAGAGCTTTTCAAATTCGCGGATTTGACCGACAGAACTCTCAGTTGGGCCGTTGAGAGCAATTATGACAGATCCTAACTGTAGAATAACGGTCTTGCATTAGACTGAAAAGAGAACGCGGCACTCACTATACACAGACCACATCCGAGCCAGCCGAAAAATGTGAGTCTTTCTTTAAGAAATATCGACGAGAGAATAGCGCAAATGACGACGGATAGTGCGCCTAAGGGCGTCTTCGAACCGGAAACATCGGTGAAAGAGTCTATAAGTCAAAATTACGCCACTTACTACAACGATGGCCTCCACAAACGCGTAGGCTGAATTCTAGTCAGTATAACCAGCAGATAGCCTGCGCTTGCAGGAGAACGAACCAGCAAAGTTACACAATTCTCCCAGGATCATCACTACGATTTCCCAGTGAACTCAAGTTCGCTGTTTGCGCAAAATTCTACGCACTTATCATTCCGGTCCACCATAATGCCTTGTCTCAACCTCAGCTCCGAATCTTTCCACCTAGCCGAAATAGACTCTCACCGATTTCAAATAGGCAACACCCTCGCCTGCAACACCGCCTGCCTGAGACCGCAACAGACCTTTCTTCTTCAAAACAAAACTTGAGCCAATAAGACAGCCGCTAGCTATCGCCAGGATAATGCCAACGACCTGTGGATAATGATGTCGATCCGGGACATAATCTGGTTCCTGGAGGACCTACCTTGAGGTTATTCCCCGCAGAAAGAGTTTTAGTCGCAGACGAGGATGTCGCAGCCGCCGCCGAAGCCGTTATTGAAGATGATATTGAAGCTACAGGAGACGACATGGCGGTCGTTACGAGACGTGCTAAAGAGCACTCAGGGTGATCATAGAGGAGCACCCCATGTGGGAAGTTGCCGAAAATTTCCCAAATATAGTACTTTTCCGGTCATCATATATCATGAACCCACTGGAGCTGACTGATTCTGTTGTAGAAGTTTTCGTCGATATGATTCCTTCCCAGTCCGACTGATGGCCTGATGGCCAGTTGACGAACTATTACTGTCATATGTGCATCATGCTCCAGCTATTCCAACGGGTTCCATCTGCTGCTGGCCTGTGGCTCTGATCATAGGGATGAGCATAGCCAGCTTGCGCAGCTCATGAGATATGTAATCCACTCTGCTTCGCGAGCGTATTAAGGGCTATTAAGGGACTGTACATAAATGAAATCGATACGGCTTTACTAATACTGCTTCATTCCCAGAAACTCTGCCAAACGGCATGGACCCATGCTAATGGCATCCTCGTAGCGAAGGGTTGTAACCAAGGTGTCCAGCAGAGTATCTTTGACCGTGATTACTGATCCTATCAGTATCGTCGGCGAGTCTGTTTTGACAGCCGTTTTCATAACGATAGGCCCCTTTGAATTCAGCTTGTTTAGTTGTTTGGTCTGATATCCGTGATGCCGGGCTTGCCGAAGATATGCGTCAGGCAGCGGAAGAAGTAGTCGGTGGGCAACGACAGAGGTATTTTGGCAGTGCCGTACAGTGCCGTATGAGATAATGACATAGAAATCAAACAAACAACTAAACAAGGTGAACTCGAAGGGGCCTATCGTTATGAAAACGGCTGGAACTTGTCTTTTATCAATTATGAGGCTGCCCTTGTAAGTAGGCGTGATCCGAAGATATGCGTCGGTCAGGATGTTCTGAACCTACATACAGCCCTTAACTCCGAGTGCACGCCGGTGGCTCTGCCACGAATCGTAGAGTGTTTTTGTCAGTCCGAGCTTGTGTTCAAATTTGATCCAAGAAGTAATTATCATGACACTGGACGTGCCGCCCTCGGCTCACTTGTAGTTTTCTGGGTTAAGGTCAGTATCGCAGGCTATCGCAGGTCGCATAGCAGTCTGTTGCTGAGAAACTGACATTTCTCATGGTGCGGTTGAACATCAGATAAATGAACGTATACTTATATATAACAGTTATCATATGTGATCCATTGGCAGTGCATGCTGGATTGATGGTCAATCCAGTACTTTGTCTCGTTAAAACTACCAGCCGAACTCAATTACTTTGTGTAGTAAATCAATGAGAGTGGCAACTCGCAATATGCGCGTGCTGAGTATCACCTATGTAGAGAGTAATTCGAATATTGTTCGTTATTAGGGACCCGACAATTGCTCTAGCTGGGTACATAAAGTTTCATTATGAGAGACTGACTCCCTGAACTTTGTCTTTCTAGTGCTTGACAAGTTACAGTCTCCATCAGACTCCGTCAACTCATGATTGTCAGGGAGCAACGGCTCATTGGAAAATCGAAAACACGACCTTTGTTATATATTGCTACGGAAACTGCTACGTATCATAATGTACAAAAAGAATAATCCATCAGACAAACGCTAAGCTCGCTGGTTCGCCGCATTGACGTTTTTGCAAACATACAACACAGGCGAACCAAACGTCCTCGAGACCCTACACAAGGTAAAGGTCAATGTTCTCGGTATAACGAGCCGGCGTAGAAGTCATCGAGTGGATTTGAAGGATGTGGCATTTGTAAAAATGCGAGACTCGGTCAGTTTCTATAAAATAGATCCTGATGAGTATGTTCTGAAGAAACCAGAGTGTTGGGCCGGGGTTTATATAGGTTTTCGGGTTGGTCCGTGCGCACATGGAAAATTTCCTGGCCGGATATGGGATTACCGGGGCGGACCGCATATGCATGCATGCGAACAGCCGGTGTCCGGTCGCGCCACATGTTTGCAACCGAGAGCCGTCGAAATAGCCATCCCTATCGCGCCAGATATACCGAGTATGTATTGTGAAAAATTTTGGCAGACACTCATACGAAGACCTATGCGAGGAGTCGCTACAGGTACCCTCTTGAGCCACATAACTCGTAAGATACCAGGTGAAATGTTGAAAACTGACAATGTAACTTACCAAGGATAAGACGGACGCGTAGATCCTTAATGATCTGAACCATAAAAACCTTTCATATGAGACCCTTTACAACACAAAATCATTATATCGAGAATATTATGAGCGATAGAATCCAACATTACACAGTAAATAAATCTCTGTGCGATATGGTTTCCCAATCAAATTCATGTGAACACTTCTTCAGATAATACAATTTCAATTTTCCATTTGTACATAGATCCTTTCTAAAACTGTAATTAGCCCTTTTTAATCAGTCTTCCTCGGGCAAACGAATTGGCTGAGGGCGAGTGAAAAAAACGGGTACTATGTACTTGGAGATCACGAAGGACCCAATGAATACAAAGACACCGAGTATCAAATACCAAAATGGTTGTGGAAGGAGTGGGAGATCGCGTCGTGGAAACTCGATGTCGAAGTCAGATGGTCCACCGAGATGGGTATTGTTCCACAATGAGCGGACCACGAAATCAGCAGGATCTGGGTTCTGGACCTTGGACAAGGCAGGGTTCAAGATGAAAGATACTGACAGAGGCAGAGCTCTCAGAATGGACCAAGTCAAAATTTGGAGACTCACGAGTGCGGTCAACACCAGGAATGAGATAAAATCCATTGGAAGGGAGATTTGTCCCTTTGTCGACAAATATACCAACTGTTCCAGAGGGGTGGTCTATCCAAGTCCAAGCCCCTACACCTCCTTTGGCAGATAGAGTAAATGTCAAGTTCTGGCTCCGTATCACACTAATTTGTGGATCAATCAAGTTGGCATTTGCCAGCGATGTCGGGGTGAACTGAGGAGGCGGACATATTAGCTTCGCGCTAACCAGGACGAGCCCCGCTTACGAATTGTTCATTTGTCACTTCCACTCCGTCGACATTTGCAGTCACATTGAGATGCAAAAACACGTCCGCCGCATCTCTGCAATTCGGCAAGATATTGGTCAAATTTTGAGCCTCGTATAGTAGAGAATTGTTAAGCGACGGGACAGTAAAATCAAAGAACGTCGTATTCAATGATCTCCCCGTCCAATCGTACCAGGTTGCTTGGGCCGAACCCTTCACATCTTCCCAACGATCTGAAATGGCGAGAACTTGCAGTGTCTCGTTCGAGACAGTCCAGAATGGGTAAATAGCGACAGGTGCAAAAATTCCAGCAAGACCGTAATGGAGCACCTTCCACCTTCCAGAATACTCGATACTCGACCAACTCGGTGCTTGCCAGATGTCATTAAGTTGCCACATAAGTGCCCCCAAGTTGTTCTCGCTTTGTCCGGCTCCGTGTCTGTACCATGCGACTTGAGAGACAATAGTCATAGACTGGAATACTTGAGTGCTCCAGCACCACTGTGCGAATGTCTGATTGGCGTCGGTCGTACCGGGAGTGGGAAGCCAGAGTTCAACAGCCACCGTCATCTCACGCTGACCCTCACCGGCATTTGGGTTAGGGAAGGCAAGAGACGCTGCAGGTGGGTGGTGCTCTCTTGACATAACAACCGTCGAATTGAATGAGAAATCTTCGGCTGAGAGCAGCACGTCTTCCCAAGTGTAGAATGACGGCATTGAGTGAAAGCCGAACTCGTTTACGAAGCGAGCGACAGGGAATGTGGAGTAGTCGAAGGCAACGCTCCCATCATAGTTGAAACGCTCTGAAAATATTTACGCCTGAATGACGAGGGTTATTCTGATGACAAGGAGCTTTGTATACCTGAATTCCCATACATTTCTCCTGTAGTACCATTACTAAATCTCAGAACATAAGGGTCAAGGCTTAGAACACCCTTCGTCGTAGAGCAGTCAGTATACGGAAGCTAGATCAAGATATGAATCAGCCCTGGTGTTGGGAAGAATGACGGTTTACCAACTGAATGTGATTCCGACGTCACAATGCTATATAAGAAGTCTTGGAAAAGGGTCACATACTGGGGTCCAATATTAATTCAACCATTTCTGACCCAGAGATAAACGTACTTCATCCAGGAAATGTTTCCCGTTTTCAACCCATTGATCGGTCCAAATCACGATTCCTTCGATCTCGTTTCCACCGGCCCACTGGGCAGCACTCGGGTGACGGTTGATCCTCCTGACATTCTGCCGTACTTCCGGCTCAAGATTACCCAATAAGAAGTTGTTGATAGGGTACAGCGCATCAGAGAAAATAAGCTCAGACCATGCCATGATGCCGAGCTCATCACAAATGTCATAGAAGTCATACACTCCACCCGCCACGGAAGCCGATGAAGGCTGATATGTTCCACCACCCCACACCCTCAACTAAACAAAGTTATATGAGAAGCTATGGTCTCAACAAAGTTCATAGCATACCATGTTCTGGCCGCCCTTGACAGCACTCTCAAGTACCCAACGCACTTGATCCGACGACGTACGAGCATAGAAAGGATCAAATGGTATGATATTGCTTCCCGACGCGTAGAATGCTTTTCCGTTGACTTTGAAGTGCCATTGATCTCCCGGCAAGATGCCACGTTGTTCGATATCGGCTTGGCTGTACCGAGTTTGTGCAATCTCAATTGTGCGAAATCCAGTTCTCGTGACGAAGTTTACGACAGATGAAGATCCATCAGAGGAAGGAACGGACAGGACAACATTCAAATTGTATAATTTTGGTATTCCGAGGTTGTGTGGGTACCATCTTTGAGGAATGTTATCGGGAATTGACCAAATGGCCGTTATCCAGAAGGTGTCATTAGTTAAGACAGGAATATCAGTGATTTCAAAAAGTTTAGAGGTGAGTTCGAGCTCGGGAAAAGAAAGGGTCAGAGCAGATTGGGGAATCGCTGCTGCAGAGCGCAGACCCAAAGTCACATTGACAATCCAGTCGGCACTCTGTTTCGGAGGGACCGAGAAGTTCTGTCCCTGCTTGTAGATGTCGACAGAGGATTCTTCAACAAATATGGGACCAGAGACTTCATCTGTACTGGAAGCAGAAGGTGATACGGGAGGTGTCCCTGTCTGAGGAACTGACTTCCCAATTGTAGGGGTGAGCGTAACGAGATATGCAGGTTTATATATCCCAACGGGCACAAAAGCTGGCCCCTGTTCAGCCGTTCGTTTATCATATATCAAGCTACAGACTCGGAACTCACCCAATCCCATCCAAAATCAGATGCTACCTTTCTGATCATCGGCCAAATACCAGGATATTCAAACTAGGATATGTATGAGTCAGGCAGATGTAGCTTCGATTAACATTGCGTACTCCTCCATTCCCTGGAAATTGCTCCACGTCAGGTCTAGTACTGACATTTAGTGAGTAGAAAAATGCTGATTCAAGGGAGATTGTGAGGTTATTGTCAGATGGAGACGGCTTGGAGATGGCTGTTGAAACATCGAATGTATATTGCCTAAACTGGCTGTTTACCCAGGCCACAGGGTGACCGCTTACAGTCTACATAGGACGAGATGAGGACAAGGCAAAATCGTGCATTGACCTTGCTCTACTCACAATGTTCGCAACAGTGTCAATACCGTATAATACCAGAAGCGATGTTGGTAGAGCGGCGGAATCGAAGTTCAAGGTACGCGTGAATGGCGTAAGGTCCGCCGTGTAGGTCCAATTATCGTCAACGATCCAGCGCTGAGTGAAGTCTATGGTCCTGTTGGACCTCGAGACGATAATGTTGAAATGATCAAGCTATCTTACCATTGATTCCAAGCAAAGGCTCTGTGATTATACCAGCTTTCAAGAGATCCAGATGCGCTTGTGATGGTGGGCCGGAAGCAGGAATATGAATTGAGCCATTCTGGTTCTTCAAAGTCCAGTCAAGCTGAGCTACATTGAAGATTGTAGCAGAAACTTTAGGAGCTATACTCAGGAGTACAAGGAATAAAGCTGAGGGTAAAAGCATCCTTGATGGACATCCGACAGGTCCGCAACTGCCCCGATTTATATGCTCGCCAAGCTCCCACACCCATCAATGATGTAATGACGAATTCAATGGTTGCACATACTGATCTAACGGTTGGATCGCTAGAATGGTTGAGAAGCAGAAGTGACCTCAGGATTCGCAACTTGTTGATCATAAGGCGGCGAATTCCTTTGTAAGTCGGTCTTGTGAATCGTCAATCACCGACCATAAAGCACCAATCGACGACAGTTCTGCTGCCATAAGCAGCACACGCACAGATACCCATCCTTGGTAAATCGAAGGCAAGTGCAACGTCGAGCAGGCAAGTACCATGGCAGAAGCCGCACTAGATGCTGGTGGTGGGAACCATCCACTGAAAGGTCGTCTTCGATGAAAGGCAGGCGGGCCGCCATACCCTTACTAGTGGTCTCATACACCCAGAAACAGGATTTCCTGATTGTGAGGCTGTCACGCGGGTCAGAGAGCTTTTGAGAACACCCTAGGGGTAGAAAGCTTATAATGTCCTTCTCTGTACTGGTAGCAAAGACCAACCGCGTGTGTGCCCTTCAGAAAGATGGTAGTCTCACCGCAAGTTGTGAGGTTCAAGTCACGGGAGGCTTGGCTAGTTATCTCTTGCTTTCTCATGACCACCACCGGATAATTCGAAGTTGAACAACTGACCAGTTGAAATGACTTATATCCTTTCCGCCATGACCTCATTCATCATCGGGCGGTCTGAGGTTCGAGGCATCAATAACACTTGGAATCCTTAATGTAATTATTCTGTATGGATTTTTCAGATTCCTGCCTTGAATTAGTGATTTGTTGTAAATGTAATATTTACTACATGCAGAAGCTCTTGTAGTAAAAGCCTATCTACTCATCAAGTATTTTTACATGTACAAAAAGCGTTGAAAACAAATGTTGTGATAGTTGAGAGTCATGTAGGGGAAGATGTCGATAACCTAAGAATTGGATTCTGTTAACCAAGAAAAAGGTGAGAACATGCTACATACCTCGTTCAAGGCACGACAGTGGAGTACAATACACTGCAATGGGTTCATCATCCTCCTCATCATAGTCATCTTCAAGTACGGAGATCTGTGCAAACACAAGGTCCACCATCTCCTTGCCACCAACAACATCAAAGGGCAGCTTGAGCGTCTCGCGCCAAATAGGATTAAAACCATTGTTCCGGACTGCACGAGTGCGCCTCGTAACAATACGCGAGGAAGGGGGTGCAGGATCTCCTGATGCATGCGTTGGAGGTAACGACGCTGCGGAGCCTGTAGTCAACCCAAATGGAGGATGGATCCAGTCGGGAATGTGTAAGGTAACTTGAACTAGAGGATCAACGATTGACTTCTCAACTACCTCCTGCCCTCTCTTGTCTTTAAGACGAGGAAGTTGATGAGCTGAGATGATCTAATTTCAAGCGTTGAATGAGTTTGATCTAAATATGACAATACGGGTACGCACAGTGATCTCGAGCGAATGTTTCGAGTACTTAGACAGAAGCTCGTCATTACCCCGGAGTGCATCAGGCTTCAAGACAAAGCCTGCTCGTCCATTACGTTGAAACATTGCTTGATTTATGGTGTACCCTAGATCTAGTTTGCAAATGCCATAGTTTAATTGTCCGTCACCGGCAGGAAAAAATGGGAAACTCACCAAATGTCTGCCAGTTGAGAGCAACGATTTGCGCCCCGGCAGCCCAGTAACGATGTGGTTGGTAATTGCTCGAACTGACCCTCGTGCCCCTGGGATAAATACGAACCATGTGGTCCTTGGTATGCTGAACCAAATCACGCATTGTGCTGCCGGTCTTGAGCAGCTTATTCACCTTATTCTCCGACAGTGAGAAGATGTGCTCCGGGGCGTACCCGTGCTCCTTTCCAAGCCCTTGGCACTTGACGCCAACAGTGTACACGAGGAGCGACGCGAGGCGGACCGACATTTTGACTTTTCTTTTCGCCTTGGAGAGGCTGGGGGATGATGTTCCTCGAACGCGCCGCCACTTCTCTTTAAGCTCTTGCATACCGTGCCTGATCTCTCCGCTAAACCTCTTGCCGCTCATCTTCTCCTCGTCCTCAGAGTCATCAGAAGAAGAGGTATCGGCTTCGAGCACGTCCGTTTCCTTTGGAGGGGTAGCAGTCGGGCTCTTGTTACGGAGGGCCTCGAGCTGAGCGACAACGTAAAGGTTCTTAGCCTGATCTCAGTGGTCAGCATTAATGAAGATCAGACTTCATATGTCCAGCGACACTCACTTTCAAGAGGATCTTGCCTTTCAGGTCCTCAGGACTCGGAAGACAGCCGATCCGAGGACGTCCTGCCACTGGTGCCCTAATGAGGGACTCCCCAAAGGCTTCAATCATGATGTTCACAAGTATATCTTGCTGCTTGACGCTACAATGGATTTCCGCCGAGATAAGAACAGGGTAAGGCGAGGTCACGAAGGCATATTTAGCGATAGCGTTACAGATGTCGCGCACGGAAACCTTGGATGTCAACGTTTTTCCATGAAAAACGACGGGTTCAGTATCGCCGTCATATATGTCAACTATGATTCTTCATCAGAATTATGGTAGGCGTCATTGCTGAAATAGACGCACGCTCGACACTACGGCAGCTATGGAGAAGAGCACGAATGTATCCCTCGACGGTACTGACTCCGACCAATTGATGTCCTACGAGGTATGTATTATGCGAGGAAGAAATGAAATATTCGGACGCAGGTCTTGTCATGTCTTGCCACACTTCTTGGTTCTTCTCGGAGAAAGCCGCATTCTCGGAGGACAAGAGAAATGATGAGAAACCCTCGAGGGTGAGGACTGGAATTTGTGTAGCATCTGGAACGGTGGAAGTATTCGGTAAATTTGGGAGAGGCGTTGCTGCTTCTGGAGTAGGCGGTGAAGCTGCTTCCTTTGTTTTAGCTGCTGAAGTAGTTGGCGCAGTCCAAGAATACTTTGCAAAAATGACTTTGAGTTCATCTTGAGTCAGTTTTGACTATTTGACGATATGAGCTCCAGCCCATGAGGAAAGGCAATTAAAACTTGCGTGTTGTGTGTCCTTCATAAATTTCTCAAAGGCCGGAAAGTCAAATTTGTTACCATTAGCATCGTGGAGATCCTTGTAGATCTGTTCAATCTCAGGACGTCTTTTGAGAGTACGCACGAACGACTGGAAACCGTCGTAATCCAAATAACCCTTGCTGGCAGGATCGGCGTCCTTGTCAAGTCCATCATTGTAAAGCGGCGAGGAATAAATATCTTTGAAATGCCTACCTTGAACATCTTCTCGAGCTCGGGTCTTGTAAACCTCGCGTTCAATCTCCAGCACAATCTTTCTATCTCCTCAATACTCAACTTCCTATCGCCGTTCCCATCTGCGCCCTTCCAATATTGACGCGTCCAAATTGACTCTCGAACATCAACATTCCCAAGTCCGATCATGAGTCCCTGACGAACAGCAACGAGTTTGCGGACAGCCGCATCCCACATGACGAAAATCTCATGAGTATCTGCAATCATGTGCAGCGTCTTATATGCGCCATCGAGAATGTATATTATTGTGATCCAACGCTTTTCTGTACCTTCAGGCAGCTTGAACTGTTCCCGGTAGTAGTTTGCAGCAGGACCTGAGCGGATTTCTTTGATCGTCTCAAGCGCGACTATCTAGGCTCAAATTATGTCTTCTGAATAGAGAGATGACTACTGACCAGGACCTGTTTTTCGCGACTTGTACAGAATATGCCCTGCGTCAGGATCGAGCTGGAACAAGACACGTTTCTGGCTTTTCTCAGAGACCTTGGTCATCATTGTCCCTTTCAACACCGCCTCTGGTACAGAAAAATTACTCTCATGATTCAACAACGGTGGCGATGATTGTGTTGGAGGTAGAATGGTGGACATGTTGCAACGATCAAGAGTGTGGCTGCGATCCTGAGTGGTAAATGCTGAGTGCTGAGCGCTGAGCGCTGATCGATAAAGCTTTGGAAACCTGTGGCGTGTTAATACGGCACTGGCCGTGTTATTCTCAACGCGCCGTCGACGCGGTGCAATATCAGATCGATAGATATGCCATCCTCACGTGATTAAGAATCGAAGCTGGCAGTGTCAGCTCATGGCGAAAGACGAAATGTAACTAGCCATTACAGGACTTGAGTGGGAGAAAACGACACGAGCAACGCGTTATAAGTAATGTATTTGGGTCCGAGAGTGCCTGATGCTTGGTTCTTGGCTAACAGGCTTACTGTAGGCAATTCGTCAGAAAAGGACTCAAAAAGGACTCGCAAAGTACTTACCTCTGAGACTGCGCAAATGGATGTAAAGGGTATTGAAGAAAATCTGATGATCATGATGGAAGGAGTCGGATTGTGAAGACATACGAGGCGGGCAAACATCAGCCAAAGTTATGAACCGGTGCGGGTGACCGCGCTCATTGACGTGCAGTCTACTCTTTGCATGGAGTCTGCACTGTAAACAATCCCGTCTAGTCGTTGTCACTGACAATGTGCTTTATCTACAGCTAGCTATGTACTTCGACTGACGTTATTCTGTTTGAGCCTGTATGTGAGTATTATTGCTGTCAAACCTTCACCACCACCAACCACCACTGATGCCAACGTGACTTCGTCATCTTTTGATTTGTTACTTTCTAGAAATAACCTTGCAGTTTTTGCGGAGCTCGTGCGACTTTCATGCCATACATTCCTTGACATCGCACATCCATGTGTTCTGAGAACTCTTCGCGCAATTTTTTAAGTAACCGGGGAATGTCGCGCAATCAGAACACCCATGTACGTTAGTGCACATCTGATTGGGTGAAGCTCAGAGAGAATGGAATTTCCAGTATCAACGTGAGTTTTCTTCTATCCATCGTACTGTATATCTCAATTGCAGCACAGGCCTCCTACATCTTATGTCTCTCCACAATGTGAATGAAAGCACATCATTGCTCTTTGTATGTAAAGAATCCCAAAGAATCCCAAAGCCCGGATTTATCTGTTACTGGTCACGAGAAGAAGTTGCATGACATATCCATATTGAGTTCATAATATGTAAGAAGGAGCGAGATCATCGGCAAGAGTGGACATACGGCAGAGGCAGATACTCTACCCACGGCCATAGGATTTTCCACACAGAAGTGATTCGAGGAGTAACAGCCTCGCTGCATTCAAAACGTTCAACAAACTCACCCTTTACCTCTCTCGATGATTGTCGGTCAAGTTATCGACATCAGTCAAAGGGTCCGCTCAAGTTCCCACGAATCACTGCAGCAGGCCGTCAGACGCGAAGACACCTCCATTAATGAGGTCAACCTAATTCTCCTTTTCATGATGCGTCGTACTCATCAACGATGATATAGCCTGAAAATCGTGATGGACAGACACCATGTAACTTGTGTCGACGTGCACAGGAGCCATGTTCAGCCCCGACGCGTAAGTGTTTGAGGGCTTTCGTGATGGTTTCGTATTGAGCTGAAAATAAATCAGGCTTAGAGATACCTGTCCTAAGTCCGTCAGAGTGTACTTGGTGCGGCGAAACAATTGACTACCCATTGTAGCTGGGCTTATCGTTTCCAAATTCTAGCAATCGTGTCTTCTTCGATCTTTGGAGCGCTTGTCTACTGACGACAGGAGAGATGGGTCTTGGTTATGACGAGTGGGCCAAAACATGCAGGGATAACTCTTTGGACATGTCGGATGAGTATTCAAGTCGAATGGCAAGCAGGGACACACCACCATCTTCTGAAGTCCCTGCAGTTGCGGGTAATTCGACATTTAAAGACAGTGTTGCAGGCGGTGTTCTAGGTGATTATTTTCCTCGTTTCCTGTTGTCTTTTTGACACCTGAGGACTCCGCAGTTCCCCGGGCATCGGAAACGGCAGGATTAGTTCCAATTGTTGTCCCAATTGCAATCGTGCTGGGGGTGACCGCCCTTGGAACAATACTAGCCTATATATATTGGATCAAAAGACGTCGAGGTGAAGAGTCTTTTGGCGCCTTCTTCCGTCGACGCTTGTCATTGCGTAAGATTCCGAAAGTACATCCAAATCCTGATCCCTACTTCGAAATCGACCGACAAACGGAAAGCACAAATGACTTTGTCATGGTCAGCACTGAGCCTAGTGTCATCGGTGTTCACTCCTGGGGTCACTTGGGACACTTGAAACCTAGGCAGCCCGAATATCACTTTCCATTCAGAAACGTTTTGCGGAACACAGAAATTATCCAACAGATTCGTCGCATCCCCGATATAGTCCCCCATCCTTGGGGATCTCATCCCGTGCATATCCGTCCCTCGAAACCTCCCCGTCGCTTTCGCGTAGACCCTTCTGGTTCCACAGAGGAAAGCGGCTCCAGTGCGATGACCTCGCAACCAGGTACTGTTGAGGGCGTGATTCCAGCCACCATAGAAGAGGGCGACGAGGAATTCGAAAGTAATTATCACTCCTACAACGGTGAGGAAGACGAAGAGTCATCCCTCATTCCGGATATGGACCGTCGGGACAATGAAGTGTTCCTCATCTCGAAACGTCCCACCTTCACCCTCTCATCCAACAGCCATAGCTCGAATTCACATCATTTTAAAATCATCCCACCCACTCCGACGGAATCTTCACGCTCGCACGGTCCTCTATCGCAAGTGATATTCCCGGTAAGCAACGTTTTCTGTTCATCTCCCCTTCCATTAACGTCTCTTCAGCAACCACGACGTCAGATCGATATTCCACCGGCTCCTCAGCGACCTGCTCCTGTGCCTCCGAGGTCTTTCCCTCGGCGTCCTTCACCACTTTATAATCAAGCCGAGCCTTCTGTATATCAGCCCTCGTACGGACAGACGCTGTTCAGCAAGAACGATCTGCCTCAAGCCCAGGTGGTTCCTCATCCTCCCAAATCACCGCGATCATTATCTCCTTTACAAGGTGGTTCACAACAATCTACGCCACTGAGCATTCAAACCGGACCTCCCCTTCGACAAACTTCGCCCGTTCCCAACACACTCACAAACCCAAACGTCCTGCCGCGATCAGGGACCCCCCCTCGACCGATATTTCCGCCTCCCCCTGCTCCCAGTGTGCCCCCCACTCAATTGACGCTCCCCAAACCATACAATGTCCAGCGTCGTCCCTCGGCTGAAGGAACCGACCCTCTGAGCCACAGCCATGTCCCCCGGCGGCCTATGGGAGCGCGTCTCCCTTCCTCACACGCGCGCAGACCCTCGATCGACGAAGAAAGCAGCCGATTCGGGCCCGCGGTCCCCTCGGGGGACTCCATCCACCTGATGTCGCCTCCCCGTCCGTCTGCCCGGCCCCTCACGCCCCACCACCCCCAGAGCCCCCACGCGCGCGAGCGCTCCCTTTCCGCCCCCGGCGACGACGTGGCGCCCAAGACTGTGTTCCCCCCAACCCGCCCGACGCACGCCCGCACGCTCTCGTCGGAAAGCCTCATTTTGACGCCGGATGATCATCGTTTGCTGTATCCGGGACCCGTGCGTGCGGGAGGGTATAATGTTAATATTCCGCCTGATGCGACGGGATCGCTTGAGAATCTGCATAGTCGGCCGCTGCCAAGGGAAAGGACGCGTTAGCTCTTCCATGCTCTCCCCTTTTTTGGCGTATTGCCAAGGAGAAAAGCGTTTTTCTTTCTTCCTTGTTGCCATTGCCAAGAAAGGGACATGAAGGTTCTTGGATAAGTAGTTACTCGTCGTACTGCAGGGTACCTATGAGTAGGATAGAGGACGAGTGACCAAGTGAGTTTTTTGGAATATATTTATCATGCTTTGGATTTATCGTGGGCATAAAAATATCCTGGGTATCGCCTGTCTCCATTACCTTTCTCATTGATCCTACTTTTGCATCACCAAGTCAAATGAGTACTAGCTGCGATGACTGGCAAACAACCTCAGTGATGATTTCTTTCTGTTCCGACCACTTATTGCCGTTGGCCGACATCATCCGTTGTTTGATGCGTTGCAAAGATGAAAGATAGTCAAAGTCGCAGATCATTCAAAAGCCATGTGGCTGGTCGTGAGTTGTCAAGACTTGTGTGAAGATATCTGGATTATCAGATAGTTTTTGTCATATCCTGTTATTGTTAGTAGTATCACTATCATCTTCAGGATCGCAGATGACTTTTGAACACATGGGTACGAGGAGCCTAAAAGGAAAAAAGGGTCAGGCGACTTGATAGCTGGCAGATATGCCAATGCCATGGGCGCCCCGCAGAAAGCACCTAACGAGACAAGCGCCTCTGTAGTCGAATTTGGAACAAGGAGAACCACGGCACAGGCACCGCGTGACAGCCGTAAATCCCATCGGCCGTCAAAGGACGGAATGACAAAGGGTCTCATGACAACGACCTCCGGTCCAAAATGCCCGTCAACGAGACAGAATGCAATGAGTGACACAACATTCAACCGCTCAGCAAGGCTGAACTTGACACCCTTTTTTTTATCCAGAGTTACATTGACTGTGGACTGCGGAGATATTTATGGATAAGATACTTATTTTAAGCCTCGGATACCTGGCATCACACTGGCTAACTATTTTCGTCGCATGGTCCTCGCAGCTAGTTAGTGTAGGTCCAGGGTGGGCAACGCCTGGCGCCAGGTCTCACACGAGGCCTAGGTCTGAAAAGTTGTGTGCAGCGGTACATGGGACAGGAAGATCTGTTTTAGCAGCACTGTTGAATGTATGTGGGCTAAGAATGCTGCAAAGAGGTATGTACACGCGGGCCCGGAGTACAAATTTAAATAAGACAGATCGAAGAGAAAGGAATATTTAAAACTCCGCCAGGTGCTCGACAAACGGGGCATCAGAAGATTGTCAATTGAAACCTCTTCCTCCCACTTCGGTCGTGAACTCGCTCGGCGAGTTCACTGTATTTGCCTTCGTCTCTGGTGTCGTATTCGCTCCTTATTCCTCCAGATAGCCTACTCGAATGCTGTACTTAACGTCTGATGCTTTCCCAATTTGTTGGTACCACTACCATGGTTATTTCATAGTCTCTGACGATTTTTTCCAGTCGTTCCATTCGGTGTGATTGGGTGAGTTCGTGTCGCTGAGACACATATATCTTTCAGCAATGGCGCTGACATATCTTCAGTTTCTTCCGGTATCTATGGTATAGTATACGCCTTGTCGCGTTCTTTACATACCGCCCAGTTCCATTGCCCGAAAATCCAACCTACATCGCCTCCGAAGATGTCACTATCATCGTGCCGACAATCGACGCCGGCGAGGAGTTCAAGGAGGCAGCCCACAGCTGGCTCGTCGGCAAACCCAAGGAGATCCTCATTATTACGGAAGAGAAGATGCTTGGCCCGCTTCAAGAGCTCGCCAATGCTGTTGACCCGGAACGTATCCGTGTACTAACCGTTCCATTTGCCAACAAACGTTTGCAAATGAGTCATGGTATTAAGAACACCACGACGGACATCATCGTGTTTGCCGACGACGATGCCATTTGGCCACCCACCATGTTGCCTTACATGCTCGCGTGTTTTGAGGATCAAAAAGTCGGCGGTGTCGGAACAAGTCAGCGCGTGCAGTCTGTCGGCAAGCGCATGACGGTTTGGGAGGTGCTCGCTGCTTTTCGTCTTACGATCCGCAACATCGAGATTGCCTCCTCCACGCACATCGACGGCGGCATTCCATGTCTCTCCGGTCGGACTGCGGCTTACCGCACGGTCATTCTTAAGGACCCTGAGTTCATACACGGTTTCACGCATGACTACTGGCTCGGAAAATACCAGCTGAACTCGGGGGATGACAAATTCCTGACGCGATGGATGGTCAGCCACGGGTGGAACACGTATGTGCAAGTGTGCAAGGAGGCGGAGCTGTTGAGTACGATGAAGCCAAATTGGCGGTTTCTCAAGCAGGTGTTAAGGTGGACGCGAAACACGTGGCGCTCGGATTTACGGAGTCTTTTCACGGAGAGGCATATTTGGACAAGTCATCCATATGTGGCGTATACTATGGTACGTTATTATTCTCGATCCACGAGTGAGGCTAAGCCATGGTACAGGTGGACAAACTTTACAACCCTTTGACGTTACTCGCTGGCCCATGTTTGGTCATGGTCCTTTTGTGGAAAAGTACGTTACCTGTTGATGCAGGAGGATATCATTTACCCTGGTGGTGAGTTTCATATTATCAACTATGATCAAAGATCGTTCAGCACCACTCGTTGTCCAGGAATATCCTTCTATCATGGATGGTCTGGTTGTCCGCAACACGAACAGCGAAGCTTCTACCACATCTCTGGCATCGTCCCCAAGATATCATCTACGTCCCGGCATTTATAGCTTTTGGCTACTACTTTGCCATCATGAAACTGTATGCCCTCTGCACGCTTCACGAGGTATTTCGTTACATATTTCGTGTCATCAGCTATTGACCATCTATCCATCACAGACTGGTTGGGGTACTCGTGCCGGCATCGGTGATGCCTCCGCAGCTACCGCTGCCATGGAACAACAAAACGAAAAGCAGGCAAACGACAACAATAACAACGATCCCTACCGCCGTCCACTGAGTCCTAATGAGCCATTTGCCCAGTATCGCGATCAGACCCCGTCACCATTCAGCGAAGCGCCGATTTATGCGGCGAGGTCGCAAAGTGGACATGGTGGTACGCGGAAAAGAGATGAGGTCGAGATGCAGGTTGGGTTCGCGCATTGAATGTCCGATATGAGAACGAGAGAGGTCGGGTATCGCGGTTGGCGGTTCGCTTGTGTGTGCCGTTTGCATTCACCGCATTCATTCATCCGGCATCACCTGTGATTTCCCTTCTTCTCTTGTCATGTCGCTACTCCCACCCCTTCCTCCCTCCTCGGCTCGTTCACGGGTTATTAATCTTAGATTTTACACGGAACATCCATACCACACTTATACCCCTCTGCATCCCCGCATCGCAAGCGCTGCTCGATGCCCGCTCGCGCGTGTTCATTGTTCGTCACACTACTTTAAAGGACCAATGCATTGGTATCATTCGTCTTGTTCGTGTCTGTGCATTTGCATCATACAGTGATAGTTAAAGGACCACTCATCGGTATCATAACATCTCGATAAAAACATCATCGGTGCCATCCATGTCCACACGTATATATAGATATATATCATCGTCGTCCCGGGAATTACTGGTTTTTACTCTCCTTCGGCATTGGTATTGACATCTGGACAATCTTGGTTTTTTTCGTTTCTTTTGTTTATACTTTTTCTACTTTGCGTGATTGGTGTCGATATCTTATTTCTACTTTATCCCCTCTCCTTCGGTACGAGTATACCTACCTGTCTTAACGGGTGTCGCTTCCTGGGTCGAAAGCATCGGACTCCTCATCCGTGAAATCTCATCGATCATCTCCCTTCGCAGCCAATGGGATCATGCATCCGACCCGATAAGACTCGGAGAAGATTGAACCTGTGTATGTTTTTGTTGCGGTTTGAAACCTGTTTCGTTTGATGGTTGTCGGGGGACCTCGCTGGTATGTGGATACTTTAAAGTCCGTGTTGACATAGACAAGACAATAAATTTATCTCAAAGAAACTTTGTTCGATGCTCCCTGCCATGCGGCGGTGCTCATTCATCTCATCAGGCTATCCTCAATCGAGGTCCGCGGTGACTCGGAACTCCCCTATCCTACAATCTAATCTTCCGTTCTCCGTTCATCCATCCCCTTGAACAATAAGACTCGGATTGAATGCTGAAACCCCTTCCTTCCTTTCTTTGCGTTGTGAAACTGTTTCGTTTGATGCGGTCGGAGGACCCAAGAATAGTTTGTTGCGCGGTTCCTCTGTAAAATTATTAATAACCAGGGGAAGTGCTGCGCGCAAAGGTGCTTAATACCTCGCTCCGGTGTTGTCTTCGTGGTGCCTCTAATTATATCTGATCAATGGGTGATCTGACTCTAATATAGATGCGCCGTCAGATTAATGGAAGTCGGAATGGTTGCAATTGAAACATCTGCATAATGATGAATGCAAGAGTAGGCAAGAGTCTGAGCCTGGTTGTGTGTAATAGTACGGAACCCGGTCATTCAAACGTTCATGCGTGGCCCCTTCCGTGAAATTCTACCTCTACCTCTAAGTCTAAGTCTCAAACGTTAATCGAACTTCCGCTCCTTATCTTGTACTGATCATTTTAAACTATCGCAGGGGGCGAGATTGTCTGAATCCACACCAGCGCGCATCTTCTATTCTATTCAGAGTGGATCGAAGAAGCGAACAGACCCTTCTTTGTTCTGTTTAAATCTTCTATGAAAGTACTTACCCAGTGTTACGCCGGCCTCAAACTTGAGACCGACGGAGGTAGTAAAAAGTTCCAATATACCAGTAAAAACGCTGAAAACTGTAAGCGTTAACGTCGAAAACAGTAGACGAAGGAACATTACCTC